>JAMWET010003569.1:0-73065 GCA_024036415.1 Prochilodus magdalenae | reverse complement strand
ACACTTGGTAACCAACTTGGTTAGAACTTGGTAGAGCACCTGGTAACACACTTTGGTGTAGTAACACTTGGTTAGAACACTTGAGTAAACCTTGGATCACCATCTTCTGGTTAGAACACCTGGTAACACACTTGCTTAGAACGTTGGTAACAATACACACTTGGTTTAGACACGTGGTTAGACACCATGGTAACACTTGGCAACAGCATTTGTGTAGAACACAGCATGGTAACTAACACTTGCGTATATAACAGCGTGGTACCACCTGGTTACAAACACTTGGTTAACCACTTGTATAGATCCCTGGTATCCACTTTGTTTAAACACCTGGTAACACACACACACCTGGTTAGAACTTTGGCAACACACTGGTTTAAACAGGCTGGTTACATCGAACCAGTGTGTGAGACACACTTGGTTAGAACAACTGGTAACACACTTGGTTAGAACACTTGGTTAGAACACTTGGTAACACACCTGGTTAGAACATTTGGCAACACACTTGGTTAAACAGCTGGTAACACACTTGGTTAGAACAGCTGGTAACACACCTGGTTAGAACACTTGGTAACACACTTGTTAGATCACCTGGTAACACACTTGGTTAGAACACTTGGTAACACACTTGGTTAGAACACTTGGTAACACACTTGGTTAGAACACTTGGCAACACACTTGTTTAGAACAGCTGGTAACACACTTGGTTAGAACACTTGGTCAGAACATGTGGTAACAGACTTGGTGAAAACACTTAGTAACACTTTGTTAGAACACTTGGTAACACACTTGGTAACACACTTGGTCAGAACACATGGTAACAGACTTGGTGAGAACACTTAGTAACACACTTTGTTAGAACAGCTGGTAACATACTTGGTTAGAACAGCTGGTAACACACCTGGTTAGAACACTTGGTAACACACTTGGTTAGAACAGCTGGTAACACACTTGGTTAGAACAGCTGGTAACACACCTGGTTAGAACAGCTGGTAACACACCTGGTTAGAACAGCTGGTAACACACCTGGTTAGAACACTTGGTAACACACTTGGTTAGAACACTTGGTCAGAACAGCTTGGTAACAC
Source organism: Prochilodus magdalenae (assembly GCA_024036415.1). NCBI lineage: Eukaryota > Metazoa > Chordata > Actinopteri > Characiformes > Prochilodontidae > Prochilodus > Prochilodus magdalenae. The sequence goes on along the minus strand of JAMWET010003569.1, from coordinate 71,980 downwards.
GCGTTGGTAACACAGCTTAACACACCTGGTTAGAACACTTGTGTAACACTTGTTAGATCTAGTAACACACTTGGTAACACACTTGGTTAGAACAGCTGGTAACACACTTGGTTAGAACAGCTGGTAACACACCTGGTTAGAACACTTGGTAACACACTTGGTTAGAACAGCTGGTAACACACTTGGTTAGAACAGCTGGTAACACACTTGGTCAGAACAGCTGGTAACACACCTGGTTAGAACAGCTGGTAACACACTTGGTTAGAACACTTGGTCAGAACACGTGGTAACAGACTTGGTGAGAACACTTAGTAACACACTTGGTTAGAACAGCTGGTAACACACTTGGTTAGAACAGCTGGTAACACACTTGGTTAGAACAGCTGGTAACACACCTGGTTAGAACACTTGGTAACACACCTGGTTAGAACACTTAGTAACACACTTGGTTAGAACAGCTGGTAACACGCTTGGTTAGAACAGCTGGTAACGTGGCTTTAATGACTCATGTGGACCCAACATCCCTTCATTATCAGATTAACGAGGAGTCCAAAATCAGATTTTCTGCAGCTATTAAATTGTTTTCTACCTGTAAACATAGTCGCTGGTCAGCGGTTCTCATTTAGTGGTTGAAATCGATGGAACCCACATACCTCTCTGGACACACTAATGCTCAGGACCTCTAATAAGTCTGAAAAGCCGCCCATGTAAGTGTCCCTATGTGTGTCCTGTCACAGAATCATTAGCAAGGCTGCGCTGCCCTGTCCACTTTCCTGCTGATAAATGCCACGTGAAGCTAATCTCCTCGGGGAACCACACTGTCTGTTCATGTCAGCTTTTCTCTCCATCAAACGCATTCACACTCTCGCACAGTCTCCCTCAGCCTCTGCCTCTCTCGCTCTATCTCACTTTCACACTTTCTCCCCCTCTTCATATTGATTCCACACTCACATGTTTGTAGCCACACATGGGAATTCCAGAGCTTTCCGACATCTGACGTCCGGCGTATCTTCAGGCACACGTGTAGTGTTGATCTCCTACTGAAATCAAACTGTAAGGGCTTCGCATATTTGTCATTTTCGCTCCCATCATTGTACCTGTCCTGCTGTTTGCATGCTGGGAACTGTCTCTGAATCTTCTTGGAGCTGGGAGTCAATCACACTTGTCTAGATGTATTTCTGATTCTCATGTTTTTTAAGCTCCCGGATCAAAAACAAGTTTTGACTGTGGTTATTACCATCCATAAGCTTTGTTTGTTGGGCATTTCTGGATAAATCATTTATCTCGGAATTGATGGCTGTGTTTGGAGGATGACCTATCTTTTCACTGTGTGACATTTTTCAGAGGAAGCTCCAGCCGCCAGATGTGAACTCATCTCCTGAATCTGTTCATCATGCCAATTTCTTAAGAATTGCTCACTGGAGATTTGTTGAATGCCTTTTCCCTGGTGTTCCCACAAAAAGAGGCGAGCTGTGTGTGACCTCCCTGACTGAAACATCATGCCAATAACCTCAGCTATAGAAGCACATGATTGGATTTGGCATGTACTAGGCAAGTTTCTGGATGTTCATCATGCCGAAATTCAGTAGCAGATAAGAATTGCCACATCGGTGTTCCAGTCATTCTTGGTGAACCCAAGAATTGCTCTTGCAGCTATAGAATGGCTCAGTGTTGCCAGATTGGGCCAGATTTGGAGGGCCAGCCCAGATGCCTTCCTTGGCAGCTAAGATTCCACTGTAGCCTTCCCCCACAGATTTTCAAGAGGCCAGCCCAGATGTGTGAACTCTCCTGAATGTTCATCATGCCAATCAGTCACATCTGCAGCTAAGAATTGCTCAGTTGGGCCAGATTTGGTGGATGCCTTCCTTGGTGTTCCACTGTAGTCCCACAGATTTTCAAGAGGCCAGCCCAGATGTGTGAACTCTCCTGAATGTTCATCATGCCAATCAGTCACATCTGCAGCTAAGAATTGCTCAGTTGGGCCAGATTTGGTGGATGCCTTCCCTGGTGTTCCCACAGATTTTCAAGAGGCCAGCCCAGATGTGTGAACTCTCCTGAATGTTCAACATGCCAATCAGTCACATCTGCAGCTAAGAATTGGAATTATCTTGGTATACAAGGCTAGGAATGCTATGTTCTTCAGTGACACCTGGTTAATGTAGGCACTGCGTTTTAAGTATACTACCACTTCAACCAAAGAACCCATTTCCACCTAATTAAACCCCCCCAGAGCACCACCGAGGGAACTCATTTCTTGTCCGGGGAGCTTACTTTCATTCCATTCACTGAATTTCTGTCACTGTGTTTGTGCTTGATTGTGTTTTTGAGTGTGGAGTATATAAAGGAACATAGTATATCGACACCTGACTGGCGCCTCTACTATATGAGCCTGCTGGAGACCTCATTCTGAAGGGCATTTCAGTTAATTCCAATGGTGTTTAGCTCTTTGGAGTTAAGGTAAAGGCTCCATGCAGGCCACTGGAGTTCCTCCACACCAAACTCATCAAAGCTGGAAGCATATAAACTTGTAAGCCATCCAAACTCTGAGAAACAGTAACAGTATCCCTCCTCCGCCAAACTTTTCCAGGCATCCACAAAGCATCAGATGCAAGCATCAGACATCAGGACATTGAGGCATTGCTCATCACTCCAGAGAATACATTTCCAGGTATCCAGAATCCAGTGGCAGGGTGCTTTACACCACTCCAGCCAAGGCTTGGCATTGTGCATAGTGATCTCAGGCTTGTGTATAACGGCTCAGCTGTGGAAACCCATGCTGTGAAACTAATGATGCGCAGTTCTTGCGCTGGTGTGGCACTACATACTCAAATGAACCACAGAGCCATGCAATCTCCATAGACAAACATTAGCACTAGAATGGGTCATACTGAAGAGCTTAGTGGCTTGAAGGACTTGGTCAAGTGCTGTTATTGTAAGCAATACCAATCTGCCTCAGAGGCAACGTTAACATAGGAGCTGTCCAGCAGGAGCTTGGATTCTTAGTTCCAGTGAAGGGGAATGTTGGAGACATGCTAGACAACAACATGCTTTCAACTTTGTAGCAACATTTTGATAAGTCTGGTGTGGAGGATCTCGAGTGTTCTGCACAGTACTCTGCACTGAACACCTTTGGGATGAATTGGAATCAGGCTCAATTATGAAATTCCCAAGCCAGGACCTCTCATGCCCGACCTCACAATTATTTTATGCACTATATATACTAATATATAGTGGTATATATTACATACTGTATATCGTCGCTGTCCAAAGAAAAACAGGTATCTCCAAAATGGTAACTTTACAGGAGAGGCCAAAACCTCATTTAATTTGAATAGAAGTCAATGGAACCAAAAGTCATTTTAGGTCATTTCTGTTGGTCCAAGCTTCATGAAATTTCCACACAGTGTAAACAGCAGCTCATGTGATCAAAAGAGGCGTAAAAGTAAAAATCAACAAAAATGGAGATACATGTTTTTCTTAGGACAGTGACGATGCTGTATATAAAGGGTGGACCCAGCCACTCCTAGCTGTTAAACCCTTGAAGGTGGCTCACCATTATCCCTTTTCCGCCAAACTTTTCCAGGCATCCACAAAGCATCAGATTCAAGCATCAGACTGCAGGACAGCGAGGCATTGCTCGTCACTCCAGAGAATACTTTTCCATGTATCCAGAATCCAGTGGCAGGGTGCTTTACACTAATCCAGCCAAGGCTTGGCATTGTGCATAGTGATCTCAGGCTTTTGTAAAATCACTTGTCACTTGGGTAGGGCCTTGTTTTGGAATGGGATGTCCAACAAGCCAATATACAGTTGGTGTGATGGTCAGGTGTCCACATACTTGTGGCCATTAGTCTCACTAGTGTACTGTAAATGACTGTACATCATTACACAGTACTGCACACGAGGTACGAGGGAATTCACACACGCAAATATGAACACCGCACAAGTACCCAATTTTCCACAAAGTACCCACTGGAAGCTGCCGTGCCTTGTGAGGCGTGCATGCAGAGCACTCTTGTACAAGCGTGTAAAAGGATTGGTGGAGATGCTCCTTAGGACGTGTGCGGGGTGACTGATGTGCTGGCAGATGTGAGAGCAGCCCATGTGCATTCAGCCTGCCAAGAACTTTATAGCACCATTTGACGTCTTGCACACGCACAGCATGCTTTAACTGGGCTTACTTAAGCTATTACCACTGCTGCCATCACAGATACCGCACTAAGCAGGATTCAAATGGAAATGCTTGGTTCTGGAGAAACTTGCAGAGTCAGGATTGTTTACAGTGGTGGTGATAGGAACCAGACGTCGGAAGAGTTGGCAGCCTTTAAAAGCTCCCACTTCTAATAACTGTGGTGAGGCTGATAAGGAATTGGAACAGGGAATGGAAGGTAGGGATGGAAATGTACAGGGCTAGAAGGAGGAGGGGAGGGTGGGCAAGGTCCTCCTTCTAACGTTCAGTTATTTTGGGTAGTTATAAGCTGAATATTAATATTTGTGTGCTAATTTAGTAATGGGCATGTTCTATTTATTTAATACACTGGAAAAACAGCATCAAATATACGACGTGCCATAATCCGCACCCCAGCTGCACCCAGAAGGAGGTGTTGGACTGCAGTGCTGTTGGGAAAGAAGATTAAGGTCACCAGGAACAATAACTGATGATACATTTAGACTGATATGGGTAATATTTACTGAGCTACACATACAGAAGTCTGTCTCTCAGTATGGTGTTGGGCCCCCATGTTTGCTAACCCAACATGCCAGGCGTCTCGGTATGGAGTTGTAGAGCTTCCTAAAGGTGTCCTGTGATAATCCATCCCATGCAGCTTGAATATCCTCACACAGTTCCTGCAGATGGTGTGGTAGCGGTGGAGGTGGAGTGACACCAGGCCTTCTGGGCATGTAACAACAAACCGCTCATCTTGGTGCTGACCACGGTGCCGCCACACACTGATTCATTGGTCATCTCCACCAAGCCAAAAGCGGGACTCGTCACTGAAGATGACCCGCTGCCAATCCGGGTCACTCCATGACCCTCTGGCACAACACCATCCCAGGTGCTTGGTGGGTGTGCAAGGTGTCGTTCGTCAGCAGTGTACGTTCAAGGGTGCAGTTCATTAAACAGGTAGTCGTTCATCATGCAGTCGTCTGTCGATGGTGCAGTCATGTTGCGAACAGATGACGTCATGGAGGACTGGACTGTCTCTCTGGGTCTGTCTGGGTCACTCTCTCTCTTCTCTCTCTCTGTCGTTCTTCACTTCGTCGAGTCTCTCTCTCTCTCTCTCTCTCTTTGGTTCTTGTAAACCTCCCAGATCCTTCATGTCGCTGGTGCGTGCCTTCTTCAGTCCACTGCCGCCAACAGCATGCTAATGTAGTATCCACATGACCGGTATGGCAAGCAATACGTCAATAACACCATCCTGCTTCCTGGAGCCCTAGGATGTGACCCCTCTCCAACTCTTCCAGCTGCTTGAGCTGCTTTCGAACTCGTCTCTGAGGTATCCTTGACTCACCAAGGAGGCTACCAACACAACAGCACGAGTCAGAATGGAAAGCATGCACAACAGGATGACCCTATATGGTCAGTCAGGTGCGGTACAGTAACCTACCCACCGTGTTTTCCTATCAACGTCGCATCTAAAATCTCAGAGGACCTGTGTAGCTTCACTGGTGGTCATGGATAGCAAGTCAACTGACTTTGTGTTGCTGTAGAATTGAGTTTTTAGGACATTCAAGGGGGTCCTTGTGGTTAAATAGGGGGTCTCGGACCCCCCAGGACCCTTTATAATTCACACCTTGCTTTTATTAAGGAATTTTTTTGTTGCCGTGTTTAACTCACATGCCTGCGTAACATCTCACACGCACTCACATCACATATACCACACATGCACTGAGCTCACTGAGCTCCTTATACCCCCACTGTCATTTTACATTCATCACATGCCCTCCAGGCAACAAGCAGATGGAAAACTCAAGCTGATTCCACTCAAGCTGAACACTCTAAAGAAGTGCTCACAGTTTCATTTGCGATAGGCGAGCTGCTTGAAGACGTGCACTGCGACGTCTTTATCTCGAATATGCTCCCAATGTCAAAAAAGTGAACCACGCTGGAATAACACGTTTAGGGATGAGTGGATTCGTGATATTCCAATAGACAACTGACTTGGGCTCTGGTCCTTGCTGGTCCTAGCCAGGTTGCCATGCTGCATGTCTAAGCTGGTCCTGGGCCAGTAAAGTTCAGGATTTAAACAGCTCCTAGTCCAGCAGACACTATCCTTCTTCCTGGAGATCTATTTTCCAGAAGATCCTAGTTCCAACTTGTATCTAATCACTTTGCCTCTGATCTGATTCAACCAATCAAGGACTCCTGGAGAAGTTAATTAGCTGGAAGATGTCCAATCTTTGGTGGAACTAGACTGTGCAAGAAGATTGATCTAGAGGACCAGGGCTGGTGACCTTAGAATAATCTTAGAATATATAGTCTTAGAATAATCGGGGTTCAACTTCTGTCCAATCAGAGCTACAAGCATTAGACTGCCCAAGAATTCAACTTTTTCAAATTAGATCTAATCCACATTTGGAAGGGGTTTGAAATCTGATTCCAATCAGATTGGTATAGCTATGTCTCAGCATGGACACTCGGGCTGCTCATGGATATTGGATTCCGAAAGTGTCTTTTGTGTCACTTGCAATACAGCAAGCAACGTCAATGTTTCAGTGACGTAAGTGCTGGGTTTTCCTAAGTAGATTCTGATGTCTAATCTGATCCAATCAATTGCAAATAACAGTGTGGACAGTTGTCTCCAAAGATCGAATGCAAGGAACCTAAGTCCGATTCACATCATGTGAACACAGCCTTAGTGACCACAGTGTTATGTTAGCTGGATATGCTAAGAGAGCGTTGAGTGTAATGCTCACTCTACCATTTACGAACCATTTTGCTAAATCAGGAACCCACGCTTTGTGAGACAACAAGGCTGGTGGTACTTTGGCTAAATACAAACAGAGCAAACTGACTTTGAATTTTGGCAGTAATGAGAAATTAATAATAATAAAGAATAATAAACTCACGCCCATAAAGGGAAAAACACACACTGCACACCAACCATCACTCAGACTTTTCTTTAGTACACGGGTTGCTTTTGGACTACGTCCATCAGACTTGGCAGACTCACTATGCCAAAACTCCCAACTGAACTGAAGCCTCATCTTCGAATGAACTTGGCTGCCACTTGGAAATTCAGTCAGTCATTATGCATTATTACCCCACATTAATAAAAGAGAAGCATAAGCAGTGCGGTATCACAGTAAGGTACAAGCAACCAGCGCAGCTACAACAGCTTTACCTTCACCAAAACGTGTGACCTGTACAAAACACAGGGCACATATCATATTGTACTATTATTATTATTATTATTATTATTATTATTATTATTATTATTATTATTATTATTATTATCATTATTATTATTATTATTATTATTGTTATTATTATTATTATTATTAATATTATTGTTATTATTGTTATTATTATTATTATTATTATTATTATTATTATTATTATTATTATTATCATTATCGTTATTGTTATTATTATTATCATTATTATTAATATTATTATTATTATTATTATTGTTATTATTACTATTATCATTATCATTATCATTATTATTATTGTTTTAATTATTATTGTTTTTATTACAATTGTTATTATTATAATTGTTATTATTATTATTATTACTATTATTATTATTATTATCAATATTACTATTATTATTATTTTTATTTTTATTATTCAAAATGTTCAACTTGGCAGATGAATAGAAACAGTGCACTGAAATTCTATAATATTATATTATCTATGATTTATAGCTGGGAGCTATGTTAGTAAATCTGTAGTAGGTGACATGGACTGACATTTATACTGAGGAGTTCATCTAAACTGCTAATCAGCCTCTTTCCACCTTAGCTTAAAGTACGTACTGGTAACCTTACTATTTCACTTGAGACTCCAAAACAGTGAGTTTGTGAAGAGTTAGTTACCTAAAACCAAACTGCAATACTGTCAGTAAACTGTGTCCAAAAACTCTTATTTTATTAAACCATGTTAATATAATTTGCGTAAGTTATAATGTAGTTACTCTACTGGAAACTGGACTGGAATATTTCAGCAAATTTAGTGCAAAGTTGCCATGTATTAGTTGAGCTGAGCATGTTACAATAAAATGTGTCGTGGTTTAAGGTTTACATTTTTTCCCCAATATGTTAAAGGGGACTTTTATTATGCTTTCCCAGTTTTCCTGTGTTGTAGCTATGTATGTAAATTTGCAACGTTATAACCCAGCTAGAAATGATCAGTTCTAAACGTCATGCAAAGCAGTGTTCCCAGAATGATCTTTCTAAAGGCGGGAGAACGTTTTCTAAAAACATTGTGTCGTCTTAAGTTTCAGTAAAACTCGTAAAACATTTTCCAGATGTTGTGAGAATGTATGTCTTCGTTTGTTCTCATGTAACATAATCTGTAGCTCTAACAACATCCACCAAACATCTTTCGAACATAGCGGTTAAAACGTTACGTCTTAGTTAGCATTTCCCTTATAGAAATGTTCCTTTGAAACTATATACGTCTTTAAAAACATTATTTAAAGATTAGATTAAAAACGATTCTTAAAAACTGTATTATGGAACTTATAGGTAACGTTAGCCAAAGTTCTGTGAATGTTCCCTGCTAGCTAGCAGACCTCACGTTACACACTCCCACAGAAACCACCTTTCTCAGCTGCCTTTTCTTTGTTACAAGGTGATGTCATCTCGTAACATTGCCTTTACTGCTTTACACACCAGCTACTGGGGGCCGCAAAGAGCTTGGTAGCCATGTTAAAAAGACACTCAAGGAAATCTTCTTAGCCGCTACCACGTTCTGGCAGTTGACCAGTCAAAACAGAGTGGGCAAGCTAGCCAATCAGAGCACACTGGGCTCATTGGGAGGCGGCGCTTAAAGACACCAGTAACTAGTGAACGTTGATGTACCGTAGCATTGTGTTTTTGAGAAAATGACCAAACAGATACTGTAGAATTATGAACACTGATGATGAGCATAGTAGATCCTCTTTAAAGTAGATCCCATAGTAGATCCTCTTTAAAGTAGATCCCATAGTAGATCCCCTTTAAAGTAGATCCCATAGTAGATCCTCTTTAAAGCAGATCTCATAGTAGATCCCCTTTAAAGTAGATACCATAGTAGATCCCCTTTAAAGTAGATCCCATAGTAGATCCCCTTTAAAGTAGATCCCACAGTATATCCTCTTTAAAGTAGATCCCATAGTAGATCCCCTTTAAAGTAGATCCCATAGTAGATCCTCTTTAAAGTAGATCCCATAGTAGATCCCCTTGTTCTCTGTACCCAAACCTTTCACAAACAACTGCATATCATAAATATGATAACGGTTTAGAGAATACACACCTTGATGGCTCTGGGGACATACTATATTGTTTGGATGCTGCGAGTCGTCTGGTGTACAGTAAAACCAATCATTACTAAAACTGCCCAACTGTCCCAACGGAGGAGTGAAGTAGCTCATCATTCTCTACTTTATTGTCAAGCCTTTGTTGCTCATTTGCCATCAGAGATATTCTACAACAACATAATTTGTCCTGGCCATAATTGTGTTGATGTAATATGATTTACTGTGGGTGAAATAATGCATACATATTGGAATGAAGCAATCAAGCATCACTTTTTCATTGTACGTTGATTCTAATAAGAGCTTGAAAAATGCTATATGATTTTCAACACATTGATTTTCACATTGTGCTTCGCCTTTAAACGTGTAATTTGACTCATCCTGCTTCATCCCTTCGCTACATGTACGTTACCACGTTGACAAAAGCAGGCCAACCAGCGCAATGAAACTAACCCCCCTGGCCACTTTAATTGGCACCTCAACTCTGGAGCTCCACCTTGCTGGTGTACACACAGAGGCTGCCCATTAGTGGGCAGTTTGTGGGCCGCTGTCAACTCCAACAGGGACCGCCACTCAAGCAATATCGAATTGTCAACAGCAGTCCTGTGGCAGGAAACTGATGATAAATGAGGTGCAGCAAAAGCACAGGTACAGCTGCCCACACAGCGGGTCTATAAGGCAAAGGAACCTAATAAAGCTGTAGGGTTTTGGGCGGTGCCACCTGCTGCCAGTAGAGGGCAGCAGCAGCAGGACCTCCCAGAGGCAACTACAGCCAGGAACTCCAACACCCAGAATGCCCTGGGCTGATCATCCAAAAAGCTACACCTGATGCACCGGCTATATAAGCTCTCACCAAACAACTCACCGTCAACTGCTACACCTCTGACCTCACCTCACATGTATCGGCGTGTAATGCAGCGGTGGCGCATGGGACCGTCACTGAGTTTGGGTCGTACTGAGGTGAAACCCATTTGCAAGCAGGTAAACCTTTATATTGGAGCAAACGGGTACCCGCCCCGCGCTTGGGTCCACACCCTTGGTGATGCAACAAAAGCAATCACTGGTCTCCCTTTACGAACAAGAATAGCCTTGGCTCTTGAACAGAAGAGCTTCTTCGAACCTTGGTGCTATTCAGGGAACCAGCCAGCATTTGAACCAGTTTTTATTGGAACCAGAGAGCATCAAAAGAGATGTCAGCACCAGAGGGTGCAGCACAATGGCAGGAAACCGTAGTAACAAGATGGCGGCGCGTATAGACTGATCATTCCAGATGTTTGTTTGGATCAGCTACTGGTGATAAGATGTAGAAGAGCTGCTTCAGCAGACCACTGCATGCTCTTCAAGGGTGTCGCCATTGTTGCCTTCTCCTTCCCCAACAACTGACACACCCACAGATGTTGGGGCTAAAGATCCTACTGTTTTTTTGGTTCCAGCTGGGAACAAACCTTCTGGGTTCCAGATCCTTTTGACTTTTTTTGGCGTAAATTCACTGAACGGTTCAAAACTAGGTGCCCAAACCAAAAGGGTTCCACCTTGGTGGAAAAGGGCTATGAGTGGAGGTGCAGGGTATGTGCTGCTAATAAGGTGGATGGTGCATATGTGATCCATAGCACCCACCCTCTAGTCAAGATGGAGTTTCATTGTACCTTATCGTTATGCTTGCAGTGATGAGTGTGAAACTCATAAGCATGATCTGGGTCCCCTACACTACCGATGGATACTTGGCTGGATGTGCATGCTGATGTAAAAGGCAATGTGGAATGTATTGCCGCGGGTAACGCTCATCCGGTCCAACTGAAGATGGCATAGGTCATGGACAGATTTTGCTTGTGTGATTTGATATAGAAGTCCTGGCCTTTACGTCATGCTTGGAAAGTGGTACACTCTCTGGAAGAAGGTTCTAAACCGAGGTACCTTTCGTGAGGGAACATGGTTCCATATTTCTTTCCTACCTCATGTTTACCGCTGTGGTCATCACCTCTTCTTTCAACAACACCCTGTAAGCATTTGGGAGCTGTGGATGGTTGTTTGATATGGAAGGGCCAGTTTAGCTCAGTTTTACCATGGAGCCATAGCGTTAATACATGCAGACCGTGTGGTTTGCCATTGTCTTGCTGGATTAAGCAAGTCCTTCCCTGAAAAAGACGTCATCTGGAAGGCAGCATATGTTGCTCCAAAACCTGTATATAGGAACTTCCTATGCAGAGGAACTCAGGAACACTTAGGAACATCATAGGCTGTCAACATTTCCTCCGCAAATGGAAGTTCAAACCTTAAACGAGGTTATACCATTCACCTTTAATCAAGCCTTTAGAGATGTGCAAGCCACCCATGCCATGTGCACTAATACACCGATGCTGCCCTCAGAACTATGGACTGTCGAACCACAGTATGCTCTTCCACTTCAAGCCTCAAGGGCCTCCATCTTAAATGGCCTTCAGCCCAGAGAAGTTGTGGTGTTTCTGGCTCTCGTTTTTGTACAGTAAGGTTTGAACTTCCATTTGTGGAGGAGATGTTGACAGCATATGCTGTTCCTAGGTGTTCCTAAATCCCTCTGCAGGGATTCCTATTATGGAATCCTGTTTGCTTTCGATGCAACAGTGCCTGAGGGCCCGATGATCCCAACCATCCACTGGATTGGACCTTGTGTACAGATTTCTCTAGATTCTGAATTTTGTAACGATGTTATGTAGTGTAGATGACAAACACTGTACAGTATGTTCTTAAATTGAGGCAGTATTTGCCCATGTAGTGAAGTGGTGACCCCACCCCATCTGTCCTAATCTCCGATAGACTCCGCCTCTTTGTGATGCTCTTTTAATGCCATCCATGTTGCTGACCTGTCGTCAATTATCCTAATTAGTTGTTAGCTGCTTTTGTACCAGCTCTTTTGGAACTTGTAGCTGGCATCAAAATGAAAACTGGCATCCGTTTAATGAAACCCAATACAATTTCTCACTTTCAACAGTTGATATTTTGTCTTTCGATTAATTTAAAGTAGATCCCATAGTAGATTAAACAGAGGGTTTGCATGATTTGCACGCAAGTAAATCTATGGACACCTGTCCATAATTCTGAAAACAAAAGAAGACAGACATACCCAAGACAAGTCTAAGTACGTTTCACAGGAAGCCCGATACTCTACAATGCATTGCGCTCCCAAACGTCCCCTTGACTTTCTCCCTGTTGAATGCTTTGATATACACACAGTTGGCTACAAGTGCAGCAAAAGGGCTTCCATGTTCAGAGGCTTCTCTCCGGGTAGCCTCAGCCTTCAGACGTTTGATGTCATGCGGTGTGTGTAGGAGGCTCTCCAGAGCTATAAGCTTTGGGATGAGCAGGGAGGACACATACAGCTTCCATAATGCCTCAGTGCTATCAGTCACACTAGTCACGAGTCGCTCTGCTTTGATCTTCAGCAGCGTAGCATGTCGGTTGTTGTTAGTGGGGAATTTGTGTGTGTGTGTGTGTGTGTGCGCGTGTGTGTGTGCGCGTGTGTGTGTGTGGTGAATCAGGGTAATGAGTAAGTGTTCAATTCAATTGCTGCTATTCCTTTGATTTTCCTGGAAGACAAGTGGGGTCCTAAAGGTGGCAGCACTGCTTTTCATGTCCTAAGGAGGTTCGGAGTCATGTGTTGAGTTTGCCTGAGGTGCCTAAGGTGTGCACAGCAAGGGTCAAGGGATTTCCTGCTTCATTGTCTTCACAGAGCATCATTTACCTGAGTTTGGAGCATCAAGGACTTCAATCAGGCATTATAAGAGATGGAATGAGATCCCAAGCTCAGTAGACCCAACCAAGCTATTAGCATGTTTCATCAGGGACCAGGTAGGGAGCAGGAAACAGGTGGATGGAATAGGATGTAAAAACTGTATTTCCGTTGGAATTGCTGTATAAGGAGACCTAAGAACTGAAGGAAAACTGAACCTGAAGCACTTTTGTTCCTCAATCAAAACAGGGCAGTATATTTACATTTACATACCACAGCTGAGGAACAGCAATGTAAATGGTGGAGCATGTGCAGAAACGTATCCTTCCAGGCTGTGAATGGGAATGTTGGCACTTTTCCTACCCATCCCAATGAGCTGAACTGTTACCAGGCACAACTAATGTTCATCTTTAACTGAAGCCGAAGCTGGCTTCCTATCCACCAGTTTCTAAATCAAATGTTCCATCCCACCTTAAATGCTACAGCTTGGACAGGTGCCAGAATGCAACCTTGGCACAATTTAAGGTGGAACCAAAAAATTGGCAAAACTGCTGCTAAATAGGAACTTCAGCTGGACTTTAATCCAGGGCTGTTAGTTTGCTCTGCACACAACTCTTGGACAATAAGGAGCAGCTTCACTCAGCATAGAAAGACTGCAGGAGGGAGCAGCTCCACTTTTATTTGCAGCACAACCCCAACAGCAGCCTGCAGGTAATAGCCATGTTGTGTGATTGTATCCGTGTTGTATCTGTAGATTATCTTAAACTGAAAGTTTCATAGTGAGGAACAAGTTTAATATACTGGGGTTGATGTCCAGATGGAAAGTGAGTAGCTAGTATAGGTTATGTTAGGTACTAGTAGGGTTGCCACCCGTCCCAGAAAATATGGAATCATCCTTTATTTGACAATTAAATGTTGCGTCGTGTATTAAACCAATATGGGACACAATTTGTTCCGTATTTCTGTAAATGTCCGTAAATTTGTTCCGTATTGCGGTAAATATCTGTCAGGACAAAATCAATCAATCAATCAATATTTATTTATATAGCGCTTTTTACAACCAACGTTGTCTCAAAGCAGCTTCACAAAAAATCAATTTGTCATACAAAGAAAAGAACCACAAGGTTAATGTACAGACATGTGAGAGTGGAAAAACCGGGTCCGAGCCCCCCTTGAGCAAGCCAGAGGCAACAGTGGCGAGGAAAAACTCCCTTGGGTAAGGAAGAAACCTCGAGAGGGACCAGGCTCAAGGGCGGAACCCAACCTCCTCAGGTCGAACCCGGATGAGAAGAGAGAGACAGACAGAATTAACAAAGAGGAACATCTAATAGATCCAGTCTGATTAGTCCAGGAGGCAGTAACTGCAAGTTGGAGTCGACCATAATAAGCATGGCCAGACGCTGGTCAGTGTAAGGTTGTGGTCATGCCGGGTGATGAAACAGGACAGGAGACACACAGTGGCGCTGATGCTCAGGTGCCTCTATCCACTCTGGGGGTTCTGATGTGATCACGTCAATCCAGTGCTTAAACACAGAAGAAGAAAGAAAGAGAGAAAGAAGGATAGAGATAGAGAAAGTAAGAGATGGAGACAGACACTGATTAGGAGGATTAAGGATTAAGAGGTAGATATTGTAATTTGTAGGATTGAGTGTGTGTAGTCCTGTAGAGGATTCCTCAGCGCTGGTAGCCCCTCAGTGTGATCCGTCAGGAATGATCCGCTCATAGAGGAGACAGACAAGAGGGAGAAGTTTGGGTATTGGTCCATTTATGGAGAAATGTAAATTAAAGCGTGGACGGATTTTATCAGCCAAATGCTGCAAACAAGTCAGTTTTGAGTCTAGTTTTAAATGTAGAGAGTGTGTCTGATTCCCGAACGGATACAGAGAGAAGATTCCAGAGTTTCGGGGCTACACAAGAAAAGGCTCGACCACCTGCTGTGGTTCTTCTGAACCTAGGTACTGTCAGCAGGCCGCTATTTTGTGAGCGGAGCGCAAAAGACTCCGGGTCGACGCTTGCAGAGTTAAAAGTCAAGCCTGGATGTTTATTAAACAGGGAAGTGATCAAACTATGCAACAATGTAATACAGCAACAGGGGTAGGGCTAGAAAACGTAGTCGAGGTAGGCAAAGTCGGAACCAGAAGAGACAATCAGCGGAGGCAAACAAGTTTAGAGGGAAAGGCAAAAGGGTAGTCGAAAACGGAAACAGAGATCAAGAACCAGAAACGAGTTAACACAGTGAAAGAACGCTCAGAATTGCAAACTAAGTTGGCAAAGCTTCGCAAAGGCTGAAGCGGCGAGGAGAGGTATAAATGGAGGACGATAATTGGGTTCAGCTGTTCGCTAAAACTCCGGTGATGGTGAGCGAACTGGATTGGACGCTGGCGTGGCGTCATCGAACGTTGCCCTCTGGGAAGTTGAGTCCGGAGAAGCACGGGAGCAGGGAAAACCCGGAAGCGTGACAATATCCGATATACACGTCTGTCACACACACACATGAATGATCACAATCTCTCTCAAATGGAACATGATTCGTATTTCCATAAATGTCCAAATCCCGCCCAGGCTCAGCTAGCAATGTAACAATATCTAACAATGTTCACCCCCCATCCCCTTCCCGTGCCTGGCT
Organism: Prochilodus magdalenae; assembly: GCA_024036415.1. Classification (NCBI taxonomy): domain Eukaryota; kingdom Metazoa; phylum Chordata; class Actinopteri; order Characiformes; family Prochilodontidae; genus Prochilodus; species Prochilodus magdalenae. The sequence goes on along the minus strand of JAMWET010003569.1, from coordinate 56,184 downwards.
GCGGGCACCTCACCCCGCAGGAGTAGAGCCTGTGGTGATCATGGCCCAGATGAGCTGTGGTGGGCGTCCCTTAGTTTAATTTAGGAAAGGTGGCAACCCTAGCTACTAGCAAGCTCTAAATAACTGGCATATCTAACTACATGGTATGAGGACTGAGCTTATTTACACAGAGGCTCGTTTTATTTAGTCTATTTGGACATCGTGTTGCGTCTGTGTGAGTACTGCAGTGTCTTGCAGCAAACCAGACAGAGATTACCAGATGAGGGGAAACCTAGGAAATCTAGGACCAGATCAGAGTGTGTGAAACCGCATCGGGACATCGTTTACCCTCACCAGAGTCACATACCTTCTATGTAGCCACCAGAGAATGATTGTAACTGCTATGGCACATTTTAAAGAAGACTCCTTGCGGTTTGGAAGGAGGCTGTAGGCCTACAACAATACTACCCAGCCAACAGAGCGGTGCGGCTAGAGGTCTCCTCTTCTTACGTTCCAGACTATTTAGGCAGAATGTTCTCAGCATGGCCTGACACGGCAGCCCTGTCATTCGTTTGTCCTAATAGTGATGAATATTCATTCGGTTTGGTGTACGTGAGACCACCGAAATAAGCTGGCAAATAAAAGGACGTTGGCCCCGGCTCGGCTCAGCTCCTGGATCCCTGCTCGTATTCCGAAAGTCATTCTGCTCTCAATCTGCCTCTCCATGGAAGGCCAAGGATCGCACAGTGAGCGAGCGATGATTCTATTTATCAAACTGACAAGAAGGGAGGGGAGTCCTCACGTACTCGTTCTCACTCTCTCTCTCTTTCGCTCTCTAATTCCCAGAGAAAGAGGAGGCGCGAGAAGGAGAAATGCTGCCAGAGCTCATGTAGTCACCAGAGACTTTACTATGGCGGGGGGTCTCGCAGGGCTTAGAACCTGGTCTCGTGTCTCTCTGTGTCTCTCTCTCTCTCTCTCTCTCTCCCTCTCTCTCTCTATCACACTGACAACAACGCTAGGTCAACAGCGCTCCATTCTAAGCCTGCGTGTGGATACATTACCGAAGCCTTCACCCTCGTCTTCCTCCCTTTTGACTGTCTTTAATGTTTCATACGCATCAAGGTGAATAACTCATGAGCGAAGAGGATGCTTCCGGACCTGGATCATGGTGGCCTGGATCACCTGCTTACTACAAAAACCTGACCTTGCATCAGACGGCTTCTAAGTCCCTGCTGTCAAACTGAGCCCTTGTGCTCTACGTTCCGAGCAAACCAACATGACGGTACATTTCTCACTAGGGAGAATAATAAGGGAACAGGAAACGGCCTTCCCCTCAGGTCACGCTGAGTTTCAGGGTAAAGAAACTTAACAAATAGAATACAGCCACGGACACAGGCCCAGCATCAACAGGGGGGTAGGGACAGGCTTAGACCACCTCCCTGGACTGCCATAGAAGTCCTTAAGTACACACAAAACAATAAATTATATCCACAAGTGGGAAAAATGTGAACCTGGGATGCTAGGGGGTTTCCTCCCATGCACTGCTTTCATCAGGTCCTTCCACAACATTTAAATTGGACTTTGATTGGGCCATTACAGAACATCAGCTGTGTTCTTCTTCAACTGTCTTTTGGTAGAACGACTTACCAATGGCTTAGAATTGTTGTCTTGCTGAATGATCCACGTTCTCTTACGATGCACCTCACGGACAGATATCCTGAAATTCTCCTTTAGAACTTGTTGGTATGATTCAGATTTCATTGTTACCCTCAATGATTGACAAGCCATCCTGGCTTAGATACAGCAAAACAGGCCCATACTATAATACTACCACCACCATGTTTCACAGATGGGATAAGGCTTGTATGCTGGAATGCCATGTTTTCTGTTCTCCAGACACGAAGATACATTTTGCTCTCAATCATCCACAAAACATTGTTCCACTGGCCTTCTGGCTTGTCCTTGTGAACTTTAGCAAACTACAGATGGAGAGCAGTGTTCCCTTTGGAGAGCACCATCTTTCTTCTAGCAGCCCTGCCATGCTCACCATTGTTGTTCAGTGTTCTCCTGTTGGTGGAACTCATTCACATTAGCCAATGTGCCAAAGGCCTTCAGTTACTTTGGGTTCCTTTGTGATGTTGCAGGCTATTACACATCTTGCTCTTGGAGGGATCTTTATCTTTATCTAAATATGTGTATGTTGAAATACTTGTGTTACACCTATATTCGTAATGAGACTCTATAGGCATGAGTGCTGGGCCGGGGTTGCCAGGTAGTGCACTTTTGCTTTATATATGTCTGTGTATTGATCTCTCTAGGTATCAGCACTGGCCCTTGTACCTTCCTGTACTAGCTGGAAAATATTATCCAATGGAACCCTAAGCATGGTTGTAAGTCACTCTGGATTAGAGCGTCTGCTAAATGCCTCAAATTTAAATCTTTGTTTGTCGGCCCCTTGGGTTCTCGTTCTACTTTTAGGACTTCTGATTGTATTTTAGGTCATACAGTATTCATGCGGGAGTTCTAAAGGGTTCACAAACCTTTAAGCACCACTGCTTATAGTCTTACTACAAAGGCTTTAAGGCGTACACCTCTTATTGCTGAGTATTGTCTTTGTATAGTGGCCAATCAAAATCATGACTCTGTCCTCATCATTCCCCTATGTGCAAGGTAGTCCAAGACGTATGTTCTCCCAGGTGAAAGAGTCCTGCTTTCTCATTTTTCATAATACGGCCAAGTGGGATGTCGGACAAGAATTACAGTGGGGTGCGAAAGTTTGGGCAGCCTTGTTAATTTTCCTGATTTACCTTTATAAAGCATTGATTGTTTGGATAAAAAAATTCCATTAAATATATCATATAGGGGACAAACACAGTGATATTTGAGAAGTGAAATGAAGTTTATATGATTTACAGAAAGTGTGCAATAATTGGTTAAGCAAAAGTAGGCAGGTGCATACATTTGGGCACTGTTGTCATTTTATTGATTTCAAAACCTTTAGAACTAATTATTGGAACTCAAATTTGGTTTGGTAAGTTCATTGACCCTTGATCTTGACCTGGAGACCAATGTCCAGGAATCAGTGACAAAGCTGAAGCTGCGCCGGGGCTGGATCTTCCAACAAGACAACGACCCTAAACACTGCTCAAAATCTACTAATGCATTCATGCAGAGGAACAAGTATAACGTTCTGGAATGGCCATCTCAGTCCCCAGACCTGAATATTACTGAAAATCTGTGGTGTCACTTAAAGAGAGCTGTCCATGCTCGGAAACCATCAAACCTGAATGAACTAGAGATGTTTTGTAGCTATAGGAAACGTTTAGAGGCTTTCTGCGAAAGGAGGATCTACTAAAGGTTTTTTTTTTTTGGTGCCCAAATTTATGCACCTGCCTACTTTTGTTTCGACAATTATTGCACACTTACTGTAAATCATATAAACTTCATTTCACTTCTCAAATATCACTGTGTTTGTCCCCTATATGATATATTTAACGCAATATTTTTATCCAGACAATCAATGCTTTATAAAGGTAAATCAGGAAAATTAACAACGCTGCCCAAACTTTCAAACCCCACTGTATCTTATAGCAGTTATCTAATGCTTGTATTTAAATGTGATAGCAGAAACTTGGTATTGATACAAACAAGGAGTCACATGACATCATTAGGAAATTCTACAACTCCATGCTGAGACATCTGGCATGTTACGTTATTGTTCCTGGTGACCTTTGTCTTCCTTCATAACAGCACTGCAGTCCCACACTTCCTTCTGGGTGCAGCTATTCTTTTGATGATGATGATTTGATGATATTTATCGTTTTAATATCTCATTAGTAGAACCCGTTATATCAGCAGTACTGCTATTTGTACGGGCCAGCTCAATGCTTGTGCGTCTGTTTCACAAGTCAGGCATGAGTGTAGCATTCTCCACAATGTACCATATGTCTTATTGCCTCTAGAGCGTGCTTTATAGCATATGCATACGATCAAGGCAGTTACTTGTGTAATCCGTCATCAGTCACTTTGGCGTATCCTTGAGGAGAATGAGCTGATGAAATGTTTGTGCTGCTGCGTTTCCAGTCCACACACTCCTTAAAAGATTAACAGTAAGGCTAAAAATAGCACAGATGTCTGCCGCCATCTCTTTTATGCATAATTGATCAGCGATATGCATTATTGATCAGCGATAATGCATTATTGATCAGGAGTTACTGAGAAACATGCAGTAGTTGTGGTGGTTTTCCTCCGACACATCTTGTGTCAGATCATAACTGCCATCAATTACACGTGTCAAGTGATAAGCCAGGCCTACTGATCCAGAAATGACCTCATTTTGTCCCGCACGTCGCAGCAAACACAGATCTATTCTTTCGGGGCTTGCCTTTCTGATGAGCTCCGGGTTTTATATGGACAGGGTGAATCAGACCGAAAGCCAAAACTCTTGTCAGGTTAATGTTGACTCTCGATTCTCATCTGGTGACCTTGAAAAAGGCTCAAGACGGCCAGTGACCATCACCAGATAGAATACTAAATAAAAGAGTGGCAGAGGTGAAGGACAAATTGATGAGTCATGAATGATTAATGTAAAGGACAATTAAATGGTGGCTCCATTAAGGCAGGATGAATAGATGGATGGATGGATGGATGGATGAAGAATGTTTGTGTTTTGGAATGTCAGAGTCCTAATCTTAAACCTGCTGAGGTGTTGTGGACCTGGTTGGTATAGTTCACTTACTTTTTCTTGCAACTGTATGTATGAATGGATGAGTTTGTACTGCATGGATAGATGGATGATATAGACAGACAGACAGATGGATGAATGAATATATGCATGTGTGTGTGTATGGATGGATGGATGGATGGATGAATAGATATCTGATGTGGTATAAGGATAGATGAATGAATGTAAGGATAGACAAATGATGGATAGATGGATGGATGGATGGATGGATAGATGGATGGATGGATGGATGAATAGATATTTGATGTGGTATAAGGATAGATTGATGAATGTAAGGATGGATGGATGGATGGATGAATGAATAGATATTTGATGTGATATAAGGGTAGATGATGAATCTAAGGATGGATGGATGGATGGCTATTAGACATGGTATAAGGATAGATGGATGGATAGATGGATGAATGGATGGATGAATGGATGGATGGATGACCTCATGATAAAGAGACACTGAGTACTACACCAGTCAGAGTCTAGCTCTGAACCTTATTGAGATGATGTGGTATCTTGCAGCTGTAGTTATATATGGATTGGTAAGCATTCACAGCATGGATGGATGGATAGATAGATGGATTAATGGGTGAATGAATATATGTATTGTTGGAGGGATGAGTGGATGGATTGAGATGTAATCATGTTCGAATAAATAGACAGACAGGCATGTTATGTAGGGATGGATGGATGAATGGATGTAAAGATGATGGGTAATAGAAGGGAGGGAGGAAAGGATGGACATATAAGAATGATAACATATGCGATGGATGGAAGGAGGGAAGGGATAGGTGGGTGGATGGATGGATAGATTGACATGTAAGTCATGTTTGGATAAACAGACAGATGGTGTGTTATGTAAGGATAATTGAATGGATATAAAGATGTACGGAAGAGTGGGAGGAAGGAATGAACAGATTTAAAATTGATGGATAGATGGATGGATGGACTGACTGACTGACATGAGGAAAGTAGACAGATGGGTATTTTACATAGGTTTGGATGAATGGATATAAAGATGATGGGTAGAGGACTGGAGAGAGGAACAGATGGATGGATGGATGGATGGATGGATTGGTTGACATGAGGTAATGATGGATGGATATGTACAGTTGAAGGGCTGGATGGATGGATGGATGGATGGATGGATGGATGGATGGATGGATGGACTGACTGACATGAGGAAAGTAGACAGATGGGTATTTTATATAGCTTTGGATGAATGGATATGAAGATGATGGGTAGATGACTGGAGAGAGGAACAAATGGATGGATGGATGGATGGATGGATGGACTGATTGACATGAGGTAATGATGGATGGATATGTACAGTTAAAGGGCTGGATGGATGGATGGATGGATGGATGAATGGACTGACTGACATGAGGAAAGTAGACAGATGGGTATTTTATATAGGTTTGGATGAACAGATATAAAGATGATGGGTAGAGGACTGGAGAGAGGAACAAATGGAAGGGTGGATGGATGGATGGATGAATGGATGGAGGGATGAATGGATGGACTGATTGACATGAGGTAATGATGGATGGATATGTACAGTTGAAGGGCTGGATGGATGGATGGATGGATGGATGGACTGACTGACATGAGAAAAGTAGACAGATGGTTATTTTATATAGGTTTGGATGAATGGATATAAAGATGATGGGTAGAGGACTGGAGGGAGGAACAAATGGATAGATGGATGGACTGATTGACACGAGGTAATGATGGACGGATATGTACAGTTGAAGGCTGGGTGGATGGATGGACTGACATGCAAGTCATGTTTGGGTAGGTTTGGATGAAAGGATTTAAGGATGATGGGTAGAGGACTGAAGAGAGGAAGGAATGGACAGATATAGGAATCATGGTTGTGCATGCAATGTACAGATAATAGGATGAATGGATGGATGAATGAAGGATGGAATGGTTTAAATGATAAGGCCTGGACGGATGGATAGGTTAGGTTAAGAGTTGGATGGATGGACAGATTGACGAATAGAAAACCAGACTGATGAATAGATATGCATGTGATATAAGACAAGATGAATAGACTGATGAATGATGGGATGCAGAGATGGGTGGATGCCTGTATAAACTGATGGATGGATGGAGTGATGAGATGTAACGACAGAGCTGGATAGATGGATGAAGAGAGGAATAAACGTGTGTATGAATGTGTATAAGGTAAGAGGTTTGGTTGGGGTGCTAATAGAGGGACTGATGGAGAGAGAGAAGAAAAGAGAGAGGCGTGTTCATGTACGGAGGGGAGGGGAACGTAGCTGCTGGTAAATGAAGATGAATGCTCCTCTCCTTCAGTGTGACCCAGTGAAGCGTGCTCAGTACAGTGGACTAAATGACAACCGCATTAACCAGCTCTACTGCACTAACACTCCCAACCCCAGCAGCCTGCCTTCACCAAACCGCACCCCACTGCAGCCTCTCTGAGCAGCGACTGTCAACACTGCCTTAAACATAGGCCCATAAAGTGACCACTGCACTACAGGCAAGGGTGGTCACCCCAACAGGTAACACCATCAGGAAGGTTGGGCTGTTAGGTGTTCCCCCCATTAGCAGTACTGAACACTCCTAGCTCCCAACCTGAGGGCTTATGGGTCTGATGGGGTCTGGAGGCTTGAATGTGATCAGTTCAGAGGTGGCTGCTTTAGGATAGCACGGGAAGCATGGCCCCACTGGGAGTGCATGAGGGTATGGCGAGTGATTGGACTTCACCTGTACTGAAGCTCAGTGGTGGGCTCTCAAAGAGGTGGGCCTCAAACCAAACTGCCTCAATTCGAACTCGTCACTGAAGATGACCCGCTGCCATTCTGAGTCACTCCGTGATCGTCTGGCTCGACACCATTGCAGTTTTTGGTGGTGTTGATGGTAGGGTTGCCACGGAATCGTCCTATATTGGCACACATGATTGATCACACTCTCCCCCAAACAATCGGCCATCGGCCAAGAGCGCTGGCACTAACCACTGCTGGTAGATATGTATGACCGCACGCTTCCATACACCTGCAAAGTCAGCTACATCCTTTGGCACAACCGAATCAAGTCACTCGCACCTCATGCAGCGCCACCTGCAGGAACCTGAAGTTACTACCACCTAAAACATGCAGGGTGATATACATATACAGGGGTTGGACAATGAAACTGAAACACCTGGTTTTAGACCACAGTCATTTATTAGTATGGTGTAGGGCCTCCTTTTGCAGCCAATACAGCGTCAGTTGGTCTTGGGAATGACATATACTGCGTCCTGCACAGTGGTCAGAGGGAGTTTAAGCCATTCTTCTTGCAGGATAGTGGCCAGGTCACTACGTGATGCTGGTGGAGGTTCGTCCTTCTTGGTGGTATGCTGACATTACCCTGGATACCGTGGCTCTTGATACATCACAAAGACTTGCTGTCTTGGTCACAGATGCGCCAGCAAGACGTGCACCAACCATTTGTCCTCTTTTGAACTCTGGTATGTCACCCATAATGCTGTGTGCATTGCAATATTTTGAGCAGGACTGTGCTCTTACCTGCTAACTGAACCTTCACACTCTGCTCTTACTGGTGCAATGTGCAATTAATGAAGATTGGCCACCAGGCTGGTCCAATTTAGCCATGAGACCTCCCACACTAAAATGACAGGTGTTTCAGTTTCATTGTCCAACCCCTGTATATATGCATGTGTGTATGTGTGTGTGTGTGTGTGTGTATATACATGAGAGAGAGGCATGCTTACTGTACAGTACACATTCTTTATCCTACCCTTCCCGGCTTCCACACATTCCTGCAAAAGTAGCCCTGGAATTCTTTATAGTGTAGTGCTTTAAATGTCGGCTGTAATGTGGCGGCTTACAAATCGTGACCACGTTCTCACCACTAAAGACACGACCTGTGCTCACAAACACGGCGAAGTCGGGCTTGTCTGTAACAAATAACCCCCTCCGAGAGGTCCAACATGAGTCGGCTGGTGCTGCTATCTTCTTCAATGGCCTGCGGTCTCATTAATTCCACTGCGTCCCTCAGGTCAACAGTTATTTGAATCCAGGAGAGATCTTCCTATATCTGTGGCCGTGCCCGCTCCCCCTCCTGCCGAGATTAGTGAGGCGACCATGTTAATTTTCATGGGGCATGATGAGTATTTATGGAGCCAAAAGTCACATAACGCGGCATTAACTGTGAGGGGAAAGCTTGAAGAGGCGAGGGGCTGATAAGTGGAGGATCCCACACGCTTACACATGAATGTAATTAGATCAGTGAGTGGACTGCAATGGCCTAAACGTAGAGAGAAAGGTCAGTATACTGAGGACGTGGGCGCACAAGTGAAGCGAAGTGAACGCTAATGAAACGTTACTGCATTGTTCCGAAAACTTCTGTTCCTGTAACCGACAGTGCAGTCCGTCGTGGTAGAAATGGGAAGATACGTCAAAGAGACACTCTTCTCCACTCCACAGCTCCACCACCTTCTCCTCTTTTTAAACAACCCAGCAGAACCGCTGTTTCCGAGCCCTCCCCGGACTCCCCTCCATGTCGAATCTCCACCAGACATTCCTGTACCTGGCTCGCGGCTTCCCGTTCGGAGCTCAAAAGAGCAACAACCAAGACCCACGACTTACGATAATATTAAACACGGTTAATTTATCGGAACACCAGGACGAGAAACAGACTGCAACCCTGACCATCTTACACTTGGCGATCGAGATGACGCCATACACCATACTGAGATGCTACTTCTGTATGTGTAGCCCAATATATATTAATCATATCAGTCTAAATTTATCATCAGTTATTGTTCCTGGTAACCCAATAGCACGGCGATCCCACACCTCATTCAGGATGCAGCTATTATTATAATACATATACATAATACATATGAGTGTATTTACCTAGACCATAACGTTAGAATGTAGATGTGCCCAAAGTCTGTTTTGTTCTCTTTAGCTACTGGTGCTACCAAAGATGGAGCACAGATGTCCTTGAGTGTCATTAGATCCTGTTGGTGCTAATCCGAAACATGCACCAGGTTGTATTTTAAGACTGGTCTGATGGCCAATAGAAAAAGCACAGTGCCAAACTAAGCCTAACCTGAAAAACATGGACATGGACATGTTCATTAAAAAGACATAACACAGCCAGGCCCATTTTACTGGTCCTGTAAGTAAGACCTGGTTTCACTTGTTGGTATGCTCATTGTAGAGGATCGTACGCACTGGTGGTGAGGATGGGAACCAAGGGTCACCATGCTGATAACACAAATATAGCCGCACCGGGTTTTTATAGCTAATGTTATTTAGCATAGTGGGAAATCTTAAAAAAAAATGAAGGTTTAATGTTTATATCATAGTAGAGTTTTCACAAATTAATAAGCTATTATAAATGCTAATAATGTTAGCCTTAGCTTTCTAACTAGTTTACATTTACATTTACATTTAAGGCGTTTAGCAGACGCTCTTATCCAGAGCAACCTACAACCGTGCTTAGTGTTACATTGGATAATATTCCAGCTAGTACAGGAAGTCTAGAGCCTAAAACTCACCATGAGCTCAGACACTGCCCGAACAGGGGGCCAGTGCTGGTACCTAGAGATTAATACACAGACATGGAGCAAGTAGAGCCCAGCCCAGTGCTCATTCCTATAGAGGAGAAAAGGTCATTATAAGTGCAACACAATACACACAACTTACACCTCTACTAGAGCTCACTCACTTAAGTGCATTACGAAGAGATGGGTCCTCAGTCTGCGTTTGAAGACCGCGAGAGACTCCGCTGTTCTGACGCCCAGTGGGAGTTCATTCCACCATCCACGAGCCAGGGCAGAGAAGAGTCTGGACGCTTGTCTTCCATGAGTCCTCAGGGATGGCGGTTCGAGACGAGCTGTATTTGAAGCACGAAGGGCTCGAGGTACAGCTCGACTCTTCACCATTGCCATAAGGTAGGGAGGCGCTGGTCCATTCTTGGCTTTGTAGGCATCAGAGTTTTAAATCTGATGTGGGCAACAACAGGAAGCCAATGAAGGGAGCGCAGCAGTGGAGTGACATGGGTGAACTTTGAAAGGTTGAAGATGAGACGGGATGCAGCGTTCTGAACAAGTTGCAAGGGCCTGATGGCCCGCAGAGGAAGACCAGCCAGGAGCGAGTTTATATCACCTTAGTATCACCTAGAGTTTTCTCAAGATATGGATCTGTAATGGTTTAATGTTCTATCCTTCGTGATGGATGTCTGGTTCCCATCACCACCACTGTAAACAGTTCTGAATGGTTTCTCTAGAACTGAGCATATCACATCAAGCTGCTCTCATTAGTAATGATCTTACTGGTATTGACTCAACGCTGCAGCATTTTGAAGGCTCTAGGAAAACTCAAATTCCAGAACGTGCATGAAAACAAGCACACACATACACACCGATGGGTCACCTCCACACACAGGGAGTCATCGATAATGGTCACGTTGGTAATTATTACCTTCATAGCCAGAGCTGATATAATCACACTCCATTTACTCTCCACTTGAACCTGTACAGGGATAGCTCTGTGTATCTCTCTATCTTTCTTTCTTGTCTTCTGTCTCTCTCTTTTTCTCTCAGGCACAAACACATATAACATTCACACCCTCCTTTTTCTCATTTCTCTCTTCCCAAACATCCATGCGCCTCCTCAATATGCCTTCATTTCATGGTCCGTTTAGAAGATGAAAATGCCACAGGCGGCTGGCCGGCCAGTCATCACTGCCCTGTGGCCAATCGGGCTTCCACGGATCACCTCATTAGCTGTGGCCGGGCTTTGAGATGTGAGGGGTCTTGGCGAACGCGTCCTGGACTAATCCTGTAAATGGCGTTAGATTTACGGCCGTCGCTCTAATGCGTCGAGAGTGTTCTGGAATTCAGAGCACATGCCGGGCGCGCTGCAAGGTGCCCTTGTTGCACGTGTCCATGTGCAGCTACGAGACACAAGCCCCCCGCCATCACTCAGCAACAAGCGCATGCATTACGCCGCTTTGCTCTCGGCACGTGCCGCAAACTGGCGGAGCCGGCTTCCGTGCCGTTGGGGTGCTGCAGTGGTTGGGATGGTTGTGTAGTGTCTGAGGGACATGAAGGCTTGCTGGGGTTTTTTTTTTTTTTTGGATGATCAATGAGGCAAATGTACAATCTGTGATCGATTATTCTAGCAGTTGATTAATCGACTAATCGGATCATTGTGTGGTGATCTTACAGCACTTGTTTAAAGGTCTGGACCTATAATCCTATAATCAACGTTTGGATTTATAAGTGTGAGATTGCGTCAAAATTTTTATGATTTATGATTATTTATCTCATGATTTATTTCCAGAACTGATTCATCTAGTGGCTAGTTTTTATTAATATACAACACTGTCATTATGACGCACTTGCGTAAGATACAATAAAAGTAAAGGTGTAAATTTAGTTTGCTCAGTGCTTCATTTTGGCATTACCTAATCATTAATCTCATAGGTCATTCATTAATTGATTCATCAGCAACAATTGTTCAATTAATCGAATAATCATATGTATTTTTAGTGATTACGGCATCATCTGCAACATGTTTAAGGATGCATTGAAGGAAAAGTGTAGGGCTTCTGTGGTATGATGATAAAAGTTAGAATTTATCTTGGAAAAAACTACTACTTATTTCCATAATCAGTTAATCAGGTAGCTTCTGTTCGATTAATCGGCTAATTGAATCATTCTGTTGTGATTAGGACTCGTTGAGCACTCATGTATGACACATTACAAATGTAAGGCCACTGGTTCGAATTCGGTGAAAGGGAGACGCCTTGGCTGTTACCATAAAAGTGACCTCTGCTTCAGTTAATCTAATCTAATCAAATATTCGATTAATCGACTGTCATCAGATCATAATATAGTTACTGGGAAAGTCACAGAGCACTTGTTTGAGACACGAGGAGAGAAGTGTACGCCTACTCTGTTTTTAGAATATCCCCAATAGGCTTTATGTCTACAACCAATTAAAACTGCAACTATTAAGTGATTAATCGAGTAGACTATTATGGCTTCCACTGCTTTGCCAGTTTTACATCTCTCTGAAAAAAGATTCTTTATGGTGCATCAACACAATAGGTACTACATCACCCCTACATTACTAGTGTAACAGAATATTGACATGAATGGACTTCATTTTTGATTAATCGTTTAATTGATGGGTGACTAATCGAAGACTTATTTTGCAGTAGCTTACTTCATCTTAAGAACAGTAAATAAATTTATAATAAAGGATGAATTTTAATAATTAGCATTAATAATGAGTAATAATAATAATAATAATAATAATTAAAAATGTGTACTACCATTTGAATATCCGCTAAATCCTCTATTAATTGTCTCTCTCTGTCTGTCTCTTCCAGATCACAGTGTTTCGAATGGGTTCAGAGGGACACCAGGACATCGACCTGGCTATCCTGACCGCTTTACTAAAAGGTGATGTGTGATGGTGCAAATGACTGAAACTTACATGCCTTATTCCTGATGGTACCTAAACCAGCAGCAATGCACTCGCTGCCTTCCTAACACACCAAGGACAGTGCTTTATTAGTGCCCTGTATGTTCCATATGACTGTTCTACCCAACATGACATCTACAACACCTCTGGGGTGACCATAAGTGTGCCTTCAAGAGAGAACAGTGCTCTACATTACACCCTCGGGCCAAGGTGTCTGTATCAAACTCAGCAAAATGCTAAAGTGGTTCTACATGCTGAAGCAGTATGTGTTAATGTAACGTTCCTATGAAGGTTAACACGGAATCCCACCCCTTCCCCGTCTCCACCCTCTCATCTCTCCACTTCTATCAGCACCGTCTGCAGGGGGTCGGAAATCACTTTTCTCAGCAGTCTCCAAGCCAAAGTGACTTCTGCAGGATGCGTGAAACGTGCACTTAAAGGAATATATAAGCTTTCAGTGAAAAATACATAAGGTGAAAAAAAAAAACAATATTGCATAACATCACACTTAAACCATAGTCAGCCAGCCAAGGCATCTTTGAAGTTAAACCTGATGCCGCTGCGAGCTGCAGGGGAATGGTATGCAACTCCTAGTCACGGACTCGAGTACCCAATTCTACACAGTGTGTCAAGGACAAAGGACCCAAACTGATGCGTACAGAGCTAAAAGTCAAAGAGGCTTTATTCAACAATCGAACCAAGCAGGAAAACACAAACTAACATGAAGGGAGACAGCGAGATCAGAGTCAGGACACAGGTTAAAGGTCAGACCCAGGAGAGACAGTCAGCGAGGTTACAGGAGAGAGACAGGGAGAGTGGTCAGAGGACAAACCGAGATCAGAAAGCCAGGAGATAAACTAAATCGAAGTGGATAAACAGGATAGGCCACTCAGGATTGCAACCAGAGGTTTGGCAAAACTTCGCAACAAGGGAGTGTACGGGTGAAGCTTAAATGCAGGCAGTAAATTGGAATCAGGTGGGCTAGTACTCTAGAGACCTAGAGGGGGACTGATTGGGCAACTGGGGACATGTCATTGAGCGATGCCCTCTGGGAAGTTGAGTTCAGAGGAGCCGGGAAAACCTGCAAGTGTGACACAGTGTTAGAAACCAGCAGAATAATCGAGTGACTATTATTCGATTAATTGAACTGAAATCATTTAAGAGTGATAGGGATATTTCGGAGCACGTATCTAAGACACAAGGGAAGAAAAGTGTAGAACATATAGTCAATGAATAACTTTTATTATCAATTAATAGTAACTATTCTTCAATTAATCGGCTCATTAATCGGTTTATTATAGTAACTGGTGTGTAGCATGTATCCAAAAAACAAGGATTTAAGAGCGGTAGCCTGGGGTGTTTTTAATAATTAGATAAGATTCGATTAGTTGTTTGATTAGCCGAATAATTGAAATGTAATGACTAAGAGACTTGTAGCACCGAGCAAAGATACAAAAAAGGTGTAGCCTTGTGTTTTGATGATGAAGTATAACAACACTTAGAGGGGATTTGGTCTGGGTAATATCTGTTGATTACTAAAATCAATTAAACTAGAAAATATTGTTCGATTAATCGACTAATTAAATCAAGCTGTGACAGAGATCCCTGTTTAGTACTTAGTAACATAACTAGAAAAAAAGAGTTTAGCCCTACCATGTTTGCTGATGATGAGGTATAAGAAATCTGCCTGGGCAGTAACTAATAATTCATACTATAATCAATTAAATTAGCAACTATTGTTTAATTAATCAGCTAACTATGTAGTGAGTAAGAGAATTATGTAATAGGCCTTTTTAAGACATAAGGAATGCAACATGTAGGGCTACTGTTTTCTTTGATAATGAGGTAAGAGATGGCTTAAACGGGATCTGTCTGGTCAGTAATAAATATTTAATTCTATTATCGATTAATCTGGCAATAATTCTTTGATTAATCGCATAATTGAAACATGTAGTGACTAAGATTGGCCAAGACGCATGACAAGTGTAGTCTTACTGTGTTCTTTGATAATAAAATATGAGACCTTAAAAAATAATTTGTTCTGCCAATAATTAACAATAATTCTATGATCAATGAATTTGCAACTACTGTTAAATGAATGATGTAAACAAACATTATGTAGTGACCGAGATGGCTGTGTGGTATTAAGACACAAAGCATTAATAGTGTAGGCTCACAGTGTTCTTTGATGATGATGAGGTAAGAGATCACTCAAAAGGAATCTGTCTTGTTATTAACTAATGATTAATTCTTATATTGATTAATCTACCAACTATTATCCGATTAATCGACTAATTAAAACATGTATTAACTGGGCCAGCTGTGTTGCACTTATCAAAGGCACGTTAAAAGAAAAGTGTGTTGTTTGAGGTCTCTTAAGTTTTTTTTGTCATGGCGATAACAAGGAAATGACGTCTGTAATCAATTAATCTAGCACATATTGTTCGATTAATCAGCTTACTGGAACATTAAACATGCTGTTTTGACTTAGGCAGGTGTCTAGCATATTTCAAAGAAAGAAGGAATGAAAAGTATAGGCCCAGTGTGTTGGCAGTAAACTCTGATTACATCCACAATCAATTAATCTAGCAACTGTTGTTCGATTAATCGGTTAGTTGAAACGGTATGTAGTGACTGAGAAAGCTGTGGGTGGCTGGTAGCAGATGGTGGTCGGATACAGACTGAAGGGATGTATCTTGTGGTTTGAAGCCATTCCAGAAATCACATATAGACGCCTGTTTGCCTGCTTTACTTAACATCTCAACACGGTTTGGACTGTGCTAATTAACCTCAGTGCAAAACTAAAGAACCAGATGTCAGATACCAAACACGTCATCGCTGATCAACCACAGTTGAGATAAGGGGAAATTGTGTGTTTGTTTTTTTGTTTGTTTGTTTGTTTGTTTGTTTGTTTGTTGTTGAACAACCCCTTTAAATTAAACCAAGCAATATGTTGGGCAACCACCACGACCCAGTGGACACTGTGCACCGCATCAGTGCCCCCAACCGTTCTCCTATTGATCCGCAGGCAGCGACACGGTCTCTGAGCACGATTAAGTGCTCTGCCTCTTTCCTTCTCCCATGACCTGCTCCTAAATCCCTCACAGAAGTTTGGAATTCTGCAGAGCTTTTCCATCGGAGCGCCGCAGGCATCATCCTGAGGAGGAGCGTGGCTCCTGCATAATTCATAACGCGCATCTAAAGCGCAATTTGCTTGCTTGCGTTCTCTCTCTCTCACTCTCTCTCTCTCTCTCTCTCTCTCTCCTATATCCTATCTCTCCTTCTCTGTATCCCTCATTAACTCCATCATTCTCCTAATGACTGGAACATGCTCTGCAGAACCAAAGGCCTGCGTAACTGTTAGCAACTGACTCATAAAAATGAGCTATATGATCCAGTAGCGGGGAACACTACACTGAATGTTCACTTGCGTACACTTCATTAGACTGTTATTAACCCTCTGCTCCGGGAGCTTTGGTGCCTTTTCTCTGGCTTTAATAGGCTTTGCCTGTCAATTGCAGGTTCTACGCCAGGAGAACAGCTCACTGCTTCCATGTGAGTTGTGGTACGCTAATTTCTAGGCAGGTTGTCTTGGTGGTTCTGATAGAGGTTCTGGAAATTGTATTGTTTCCATAGCAGATATTTGAGTTTGTCTTAATCCGGAATGATTCCTGAGCCCAGCTTCAGCAGAGTGAAATGAAGTGTAAGCATGAAATACAAGACTTCAAATTTCAGGTTTATTTGTCGTTTGCACCACATGTCAGGATATTTATGAATTGAAATGCTTGTGGTGAGACTCAGGTTGATACTCTACAGCACGACATTATATACATACTAAACATATTAAAATAAAGAGATATTAAAGGAGATATATTACATAAATACTTTTATCTATTTATCTATTTCTGTTGTTTAAAGTGACTCGGTGATATATATAAGAGTATTAATAATAATAAAATGTCCGAGTGCAGTGGTGTTAGTGGTGTTGGTAGTGTTGGTGGTATTGGTGGTGTTGGTAGTAATGGTGGTGTTGGTAGTGTTGGTGGTGTTGGTGGTATTGGTGGTGTTAGTGGTATTGGTGGTGTTGGTGGTAATGGTGGTGTTGGTAGTATTGGTGGTATTGGTGGTGTTAGTGGTATTGGTGGTGTTGGTGGTGTTGGTGGTATTAGTGGTGTTGGTGGTATTGGTGGTGTTGGTAGTGTTGGTGGTATTGGTGGTGTTGGTAGTATTGGTGGTATTGGTGGTGTTGGTGGTATTGGTGGTGTTGGTGGTATTGGTGGTGTTGGTAGTGTTGGTGGTATTGGTGGTGTTGGTAGTGTTGGTGGTATTGGTGGTGTTGGTAGTGTTGGTAGTATTGGTGGTATTGCTGGTGTTGGTGGTATTGGTGGTGTTGGTGGTATTGGTAGTATTGGTGGTGTTGGTAGTGTTGGTGGTATTGGTGGTGTTGGTAGTGTTGGTGGTATTGGTGGTGTTGGTGGTATTGGTGGTATTGGTGGTGTTGGTGGTATTGGTGGTGTTGGTGGTATTGGTGGTGTTGGTGGTATTGGTGGTGTTGGTAGTGTTGGTGGTATTGGTGGTGTTGGTGGTATTGGTGGTGTTGGTAGTGTTGGTGGTGTTGGTGGTATTGGTGGTATTGCTGGTGTTGGTGGTATTGGTGGTGTTGGTGGTATTGGTAGTATTGGTGGTGTTGGTAGTGTTGGTGGTATTGGTGGTGTTGGTAGTGTTGGTGGTATTGGTGGTGTTGGTAGTATTGGTGGTATTGGTGGTGTTGGTGGTATTGGTGGTATTGGTGGTATTGGTGGTGTTGGTGGTATTGGTGGTATTGGTGGTATTGGTGGTGTTGGTGGTATTGGTGGTGTTGGTAGTGTTGGTGGTGTTGGTGGTATTGGTGGTATTGGTGGTGTTGGTAGTGTTGGTGGTATTGGTGGTGTTGGTAGTGTTGGTGGTATTAGTGGTGCTGGTAGTGTTGGTAGTATTGCTGGTATTGCTGGTGTTGGTGGTAATGGTGGTGTTGGTGGTATTGGTAGTATTGGTGGTGTTGGTAGTGTTGGTGGTATTGGTGGTGTTGGTAGTGTTGGTGGTATTGGTGGTGTTGGTAGTATTAGTGGTATTGGTGGTGTTGGTGGTATTGGTGAAAGGCTCATATTAGCAACGCTCCTCCCTTCCCCTGCTACATCACTCACTCAGTGTCAGCAAATGTCACTGAGGGCAATGCCAAGTGTTGTAGGCTGTAATGCTATAGGCACCAGGCTGTAGCGGTGTAATCCACCCGGGCAGTGGACTCTGGAACAATGAAAACACGTTGTACGAATTGATGAATCATATGGCAGTCTAATGGGTGTCTCTGAATCTGGGTTTGGTGACGTTTGGTGATGATGGACAGTTTTGGGGTGTTTGGGCCCCTACATTCTAGTGTAGGATGGTGTTAAGGCTAATTAGGTGCTTCCAACTTTGTGGCAGCAGTTTGGAGAAGAACCTTCCCTGTTCCAGCATAAGCTCCCTGACCTCAATACTATGGAACACACACTATGGGGATGAATTGGAACGTCAAATGTGCACCAGGCCTTCTCGTCCAACATCAGTGTGTGACCTCACCAAGACTCTTTTGACTGAATGGACACAAATGTCCATCATTCACACTCCAAAATCTTGTGGAACGTCTTGCCAGAAGCCTTCCCGGAAGAGTGGAGACTGTTATAGCTGGTGGTGCCTCCGTATCAGTAGCCATGATTTTGGAATAGGGCCTGCCACAGGCTAATACAGACTTGATGGTCACTAGCTCTGGGTTTCAACTGCGGGTCCTTTAGACTCTCTATTTTGGATAGGGCTCCAATTTCGGACATATGGTGGTCCATCAAAAATTTCCCGGCACCGTCTATGGCTATCCGTACCTCAAGAATGAAATGCGGTTATAAAACGATAGCAGGCTGTATTCAATGGGCTGTGGCTGAACAAATGAGACTCGTAACAAAAAGCCATATCGGATCCGTATGTGAGTTATGACGGATGTAGGGTGGTTCTAAGGGAACGCTGGGATATTCATAGTGGAGGAAAGACTTTTACAAACAAACCGATGTGGGTAAATGACGAGATGGGAAAAGTCATTTGAAGTTACAGGGTTCCTATTTTCTTTTTACACTGGTGCAAATGGTTTCCCATGGCTTTCCAGCTTGGCTGTCCCTATAAAAGTGAATGACAGTCAGAATAAACCATAAGAACTTTAAATGGCACCCTATTCCCTGTGTAATGCACTACATAAGTCATAACGTAATGGTTTCTCTACCCAAGTAGCGTACTGTACGTCTGATAGGAAGACATTGGAGATTCAGTCACAGTCTACAGCTTCGGCCACAGTCTGTAAGATGAATCTCAAAGTAGCTTGTTACTCCCTCTGACTCTGATCTGAGGCCGGCCTCATTGTTTCGGCCTCATTACTGCAGCCTCTGCTTAAGGTTTTTCAAATCCTTCCGACATCCTTGGCTTTGGTGGCTCACCAAACAAAGTGTCACATCCTTGGAATGGCTTTGTTACTGGGGGATTCCTGAACTGTGATAACAAGGCTAATACACACTATAGGAAAATAACTGTAAATGGCCAGGTACACTCAGTTAGAGTTGCTAGGTAGCTATTCTTTTTTATTATTAGCAGCACTTCTGTTGTAGTTTCTGGTGGTTTAGTGATATTTAAATGCAGGACAGCATCTTTTACACAGAACACTGCATATAAAGAGGATTTCAAATAGTCAAAAACAAGCAATCTTGCACAATGTTGCATTGGTATCCCCGTATTCCCCATATCGCTTTTCATGAATCAGGTTTATTGGCCAAGTAGGTTGGCACACACAAGGAATTTGGTTTTTGGCAGTTTGTGTCTCTCTAGTACTGTATCCATATACACACAACTGCGAACTGATGATTCACAATATAGACAATACATACACACTGTACAATATACACTCTACACCGTATACACTATATACACACCGACCCCACATATACACAATACATACAGACACTGTACAATATACACTCTGCACAGTATACACTATATACACACCGACTCCACATACACACAATACATACAGACACTGTACACTATACATTCTACACAGTATACACTATGTACACAACCACTCCACATATACACAATACATACAGACACTGTACAATATACACTCTACACCATATACACAATATACACAACAACTCCACATATACACAATACATACAGACACTGTACAATATACACTCTACACAGTATACACTATACACACAACCACTTCACATATATACAATACATACAGACACCGTACAATATACACTCTACAGTGTACACCATATACACAACGTACAATATACACTCTACACAGTATGCACCATATACACAACGACTCCACATATACACAATACATACAGACACCGTACAATATACACTCTACACAGTATACACCATATACACAACCATTCCACATATACACAATACATACAGACACTGTACAATATACACTCTACACAGTGTACGCCATATACACAACGACTCCACATATACACAATACATACAGACACCGTACAACATACACTCCACAAAGTATACACCATATACACAACCATTCCACATATACATGATACATACACACACTGTACAATATACACTCTACACAGTCTACACTATATACACAACCACTCCACATATACACAATACATACAGACACTGTACAATATACACTCTACACAGTATACACCATATACACAACCACTCCATATATACACACTACATACAGACACTGTACAATATACACTCTACACAGTATACACTATATACACAACGACTCCACATATACACAATACATACAGACACTGTACAATATACACTCTACACAGTATACACTATATACACACCAACTCCACATATACACAATACATACAGACACTGTACAATATACACTCTACACAGTATGCACCATATACACAACCACTCCACATATACACAATACATACAGACACTGTACAATATACACTCTACACAGTGTACGCCATATACGCAACGACTCCACATATACACAATACATACAGACACTGTACAATATACACTCTACACAGTATACACCATATACACAACGACTCCACATATACACAATACATACAGACACTGTACAATATACACTCTACACAGTATACACTATATACACACTGACTTCACATATACACAATACATACAGACACTGTACAATATACACTCTACACAGTATACACCATATACACACCGACTCCACATATACACAATACATACAGACACCGTACAATATACACTCTACACAGTATGCACCATATACACAACGTACAATATACACTCTACACAGTATGCACCATATACACAACGACTCCACATATACACAATACATACAGACACCGTACAATATACACTCTACACAGTATACACCATATACACAACCATTCTACATATACACAATACATACAGACACTGTACAATATACACTCTACACAGTGTACGCCATATACACAACGACTCCACATATACACAATACATACAGACACCGTACAACATACACTCCACAAAGTATACACCATATACACAACCATTCCACATATACATGATACATACACACACTGTACAATATACACTCTACACAGTCTACACCATATACACAACCACTCCACATATACACAATACATACAGACACTGTACAATATACACTCTACACAGTATACACCATATACACAACCACTCCATATATACACACTACATACAGACACTGTACAATATACACTCTACACAGTATACACTATATACACAACGACTCCACATATACACAATACATACAGACACTGTACAATATACACTCTACACAGTATACACTATATACACACTGACTTCACATATACACAATACACACAGACACTGTACAATATACACTCTACACAGTATACACCATATACACACCGACTCCACATACACACAATACATACAGACACTGTACAATATACATTCTACACAGTCTACACCATATACACAACCACTCCACATATACACAATACATACAGACACTGTACAATATACACTCTACACCGTATACACAATATACACAACGACTCCACATATACACAATACATACAGACACTGTACAATATACATTCTACACAGTATACACTATGTACACAACCACTCCACATATACACAATACATACAGACACTGTACAATATACACTCTACACAGTATACACAACTCCACATATACACAATACATACACACACTGTACAATATACACTCTACACAGTATACACCATATACACAACCACTCCACATATACACCATACATACAGACACTGTACACTATACATTCTACACAGTATACACTATGTACACAACCACTCCACATACACACAATACATACAGACACTGTACAATATACACTCTACACCATATGCATAATATACAAAATACATACACACCGTATCATATACACTCTACACGTTATACACCATATACACAATATGCAAGCTATAAAACAAACTATATATGGTCAGATAAAATAAGTTTACAGATTATACAAAACACAGTATGAGGCAGTAGTGTTGAGGTCGAGGCAGTAGTGTTGAGGTAGAGGCAGTAGTGTTGAGGTCGAGGCAGTAGTGTTGAGGTCGAGGCAGTAGTGTTGAGGTAGTGTTACAGCATTGGTATAAATGTATATGGAAGAAACTGTAGTGTCTAATCTGGAATGTGAGGGAAACCGGTGAACTCTGTGGAGGAACTATGGTCCAGCAGGTGATGTTACTGGTTAGCCGTTTATGAAGGTGATGACCTGAGTGAAGAAACATATTTGAATCAAACATATAAACATGTGGCCTTTAGCCTGGTTCACTTTGTTCTACAGTAAAGCTTTTTCTGTTATTTACTGGGAACATTTTCCCAGAATTCCACCTGCTGTAAAAAAAACTACCACACATACAAATCACCATGCTGGCTTCAGTACAGTACCATCTAGCTTTATATTGATTGGACTTCCAACCTGCTGCTTCTTACTGTTCATTAGCGAAACCATTAGAGCGAAGATGTATTGCGTTCCCGGGTTCTGAAATAGCCAGACGGATCCGTATATTAAATACATAAACAATACTCCCATCAAATCATTACACAGTCGATGTCCTCCGAGCTCTGCTGAGGAATGGGTCTAGTACGTTCGGTATGGAGTCATTTCTCCTTTCACTGAGTGTTCTCTGATCTCTTCTCAGGTGCCAACGCTTCAGCCCCTGATCAGCTAAGCTTGGCTCTGGCCTGGAACCGTGTGGACATCGCCCGCAGCCAAATCTTCATCTATGGACAGCAGTGGCCTGTAAGGAATCCATCACATCTAAAGGGGCGGGGTCTGAAAAAACTGTGATCCCATAGGTGCCTATTTGTGCCCTAAGCAAACCAACATGTTCTTTTAACTTGCCAATTGTAGAACATGAATCCACTGCCATGAGCATGACCACTGCAGGTCAAACCTATAAAGGATCCTCCCTGAGTCAGCTCATTAAAGCAGACGCAGACTGAGCAGGGGCTTTGGCAGTATGTTCTCTGTGTTGTCCGAGGGCTCTGACACACTCAGCCCTAGGGTCCTTGTGCATGGTGTTTTGGTGTGTGTTCTCTGAGAGTTCTGACACACACACACAGCCCCGGGGCACTGATGTAGCTGTGTGTGTTCTTGGGTTCCAGGTGGGCTCTCTGGAGCAGGCCATGCTGGATGCGCTGGTGCTAGACCGTGTGGACTTTGTGAAGCTGCTCATTGAGAACGGTGTGAGCATGCACCGATTCCTCACACTGTCCAGGCTGGAGGAACTCTACAATACGGTAACACACTATAGGACCTCGTAGATCTTCAAGGGTATCTGCTGGTTTTAGGATTAAGCTTCGAAGTTCCTGACTTTTAAAACCAAATAACTTCAGATTAGGGTCACTATGGTCTGTGAATAGCCAGTCTCGTATACCAGACTTCAGCCAAGGCAAGAGAGCCTAGTGTGCCGACTGTTCAACTTTTAGATGAAATGGTATTCTACATTTCACAGTTTTTAACTGATGGCAGCATGGCCATAGGCTGGTCACACATCTGGTTTTAGGCCAGACAGGTTGGTTTTTCAACTCCCAGTCCTCCGTCCATCCAGTTTAGCACCAGGACAGACACCTATTCGTCCTCTGTTTTGGATGAACTATTTAAAATATTCAGTCGTGAGCAATATCCTGTGTGCCATTGGTTCACGTCCATATCGAAAGAAATGCCTTGCATTTCATTGGTTTAACAAGGTCACATGACATCGTGGCTTGCCTACCGGCTAACCACAGGTCAGCCCTTTAAATGCTAGTAAGCTCTGACTCACGAATGTCCTCCATTCCCCCCACATTAAGCTGAGTAACGTTGTGTTATGTGTTATATAGGTTAGATTAGGTTCGATTTTAATTCTGTTCTAGTATCATGCCTGACACCCCCCATATCCGCCACGCCACCCCAACTTTGATGATCATCTCCTGTTGGGGGCAGGATGTCCTTCTTTTTAGGGTTATGCAAGTGGGCACTCTAGCATTAAGTCACACATTTGCATAGTGCCCGCATTGCCAGTGATGTTTGGCATCCATGGCATTAAAACCTACATCAGGTTGGTTTTATCGCTGTGGTCAATGGCAATAGTTGGAACAACTGAGCTACTGAAAGATATTCCACTCACCTCTGCAGTCTATAGAACCTGCTGGAGGTGGAAGAAGGTTCGACACCAGCTACATTAAAAACGAATGGAAACTATGATATACCTAGTTTGGTGTTGTCCGTCTACATCCAAAATACAGGGGTTGGACAATGAAACTGAAACACCTATCATTTTAGTGTGGGAGGTCTCATGGCTAAATTGGACCAGCCTGGTGGCCAATCTTCATTAATTGCACATTGCACCAGCAAGAGCAGAGTGTGAAGGTTCAGTTAGCAGGTAAGAGAACAGTTCTGAAGGTACTCAGGGTTAGCAGAGTTCAAAAGAGGACAAACAGTTGGTCTTAACTTGCTGGCGCATCTGTGACCAAGACAGCAAGTCGTGGAATGTATCAAGAGCCACGGTATCCAGGGTAATGTCAGCATACCACCAAGAAGGACGAACCTCCACCAGCATCACGTAGTGACCTGGCCACTATCCTGCAAGAAGAATGGCTTAAAATCCCTCTGACCACTGTGCAGGACGCAGTATATGTCATTCCCAAGATGAACTGACGCTGTATTGGTCGCAAAAGGAGGCCCTACACCATACTAATAAATGGTTGTAGTCTAAAACCAGGTGTTTCCGTTTCATTGTCCAACCCCTGTATATACACTGCATTAGCCAGACACAAATGGAACAAGGCCACATTATGGGTCGGCTCCACCTGTGCAGTTACTCCATCTGTGGACTACTCAGACTGGATCTAATAGATGTTCTAAAGCTCCGTCTCCTCTCCCACCTGAGGAGGTTGGGTTCCACCCTTGAGCCTGGTTCCTCTCGAGGTTTCTTCCTCACTCAAGGGACTTTTTCCTTGCCACTGTTGCCTCTGATTTTCTGTGAAGCTGCTTTGGGACAACGTTGGTTGTAAAAAGTGCTATACAAATAAATATTGACTGATTGATTGATTGATTCTGGCCAATCTGTACCACCTAAAAAATCTGAGTGCGACAGTTTTATCTCTCTACCCAATAGGGTACTACTTTTTTGGCGGAGGCACATTTGATACAGTGTCCAGGACTCCTTTTGCTATATTTTGAGGTCAGGTGTAAATGACATCATATCTGTGGAGATCTACAGTACTTACCCTTAGCTCTTGCCTGCAACCAGGATGTTAGTAGCAAAGTTTCTACACCCTATATAGCTACAACCCTGCACTAGTTGATTCCTCGGCTTACTCACAGACATTCCTCTAACGAGATATGTGTTTCTCTTGGCTGTAATAGAGGCACGGACCGTCCAACACCCTGTACCACCTCGTCAGAGATGTGAAAAAGGTATGACGTCTCGATGCATGCTTGTGGGTGAGAAAGGGAAAGAACGGGTGTGGGTGCATGAGTGTTGGTGTGGTTGTGTGTGTCTGAGTGTGTGTGTGTGTGTGTGTGTGTAGCTGGTAGAAAAGCATTGTAGACTTTTTTTGTGTCGCACATTTGAGGAAGTCCCCAACTCTCCAGGTGGCTTGCCAGCTTCACTTCCTAGCTTGAGGGACGGTGCCGCCTAATTAGACGCCTTCTCTGTCTCTGCATGAATCCTCTCTGCTTGACTTTCTGTCCGTTTTCATCTGTGATAGAGTCGCGTTGTTCTTCCCTTTCTGACTTTTGACTTCTCGAAGCTCAAGGGAATGGTTTCCTCGTCCTAATTACGGCACCTTCTACCGCCTGCTTCCGAAACCACTGGTGCGACATAGGCGGCTAACTTTGTGGTTACTCCTGCTGTCTTTGGTTGTTAGTTTGCTAGACGTTCATAGAGTTGCCCCCAGTACACTCTCGATGCTTAGCTACACCATAAACGAGCTGGACAGCTCCACAGACCGGCTCTGGCTAATTAGATCTTGGGTTTTATTCTGGCCAATTTCTTCCCACTACTTACCGTAGATGAGGCCTGGTACAAGCTGTCTTCATAACTTGCAAAGCAACACCACATCTTTTCAAACTGTCCCTACCATCACCTTAAAAGGCCAAGCTAACTGCTCCTGTACTGGCTAGCATTGTAATAAAAGTTTGGGGAGAGTGATGACCATCCAACCAACGCAGAGACAGCGAGGCTAATTATGCTGGCCATGGATGGCTATGACATCACCAAGGATAGAACTTGATGATCTCCTGATGATAGGGCCAATGCTTGGAAGATATAACAGTTACCCCAATCTGCTCCACTTATTGGAAGACAAAATGTTCCTATGATGGAGACTCAAGAGTGCCTTGAATCTTTACAAAGTCAAAGCATCCTTTGGCATTGATCTTACAAACGTCCAGCCAGGCCGCAATGCTGCAATCTGCTGGCGGTAAAAGTAATTAGCCTATTTGAAAGGAGCTATGGTTGGCTAATGATAGCTTCAGATACCTTTAATGTTGGTACAGAGGGTTGTTTTGGGTTGCTAGCAGAAGAGATGCGAAAGCTTAACAGGGATGCTTGTATCGGATGAAGCTTTGGAACTGTAGTTATAGCCATGGATGGAATGGCTTAATGCTAGCAGTCTGGCTAATAGGGCTTGAGAAAGTGATGTGTCTTTTGGGTAAGCCACCATTTTGGCAGGGTTAGGCAATCTGAATAGTTGGATGAATCTTCTTTTCCTAAACATGCTGTCAAAACTGTTGGGCATGTCGCTACATGGCTACCAGGTCAAAAATGTATCACAGGAACCATTACAGTAGGAGATAAAAGGAACATCAGTGAATATTATCAAGCTAATTTTACATATTTTAGTTGTAAAGGTATTTTCAAACAGAATAACGTATTTAACATTAGATATAGGATTCATTACATATCGTATTAGCTAACTCACTGAGTTAAATATGCCTAGAACAGAGTGGAATATCAGTGAGTGAGTGAAATATAGCAGTAACTAAGTGAAACTTGCAAATTGGTGAAAGGTGGCAGTGACATATTACATACTGTATGCCTGTAATGGATTTAACATGTGAGTGTCAGAATGAAATGTGCCAGTAATTTAGTTAAACGTGCCTACTGAGTGAAATATGTCAGTGACTGAGTGAAATATGCCAGACTAAAAATATAATTGTCTAAGATCAGCCAGATCATCGTTTAGTGTGAGGTAGTGTGCAGGTAGTTTAACATGCCTGCATCTAGTGAAATATGTCAGTGACTTAGTCAAATACACTTAGTACAATATCAGTGACTGAGTGAAATATGCCAGTAACTAAGTGGATTTGTATGTGGCCTATAAACTGAATGAAATATGCCAATAACTGTAGTTTAAACACGCCTACAACACACCTCACGTATAGTGCAATATGGAAGTAACTGAGTAAAATAATGGCCTATAAACTGAATGAAAATATGTCAGTAACTGAGTGAAATATGCCAGTAACTGAATGAAATATCACTATCTGGGTGAAATATGCCTAAAAACTGATTGAAAATATGCCCAGTAAACTGGGTAAAAATATGCTAATAAATGAGTGAAAAATGCCAGCAGTAATATTGGGTAACTGGGTAAAATATGCCTAATAACTGAGTGAAATATGCCAGTAACTGGGTAAAATATGCCTTTAACTGAGTGAAATATGCCTATAACTGAGTGAAATATGCCAGTAACTGAAAGAAATATGGAAGTAACTGAGTAAAATATGCCTATAACTGAATGAAATATACCAGTAACTGAGTAAAAATATGTCTAGAACTGAATGAAATATCAATAACTGAGTGAAATATGCCTATAACTGAATGAAATATCAATAACTGATTGAAATATGCCTATAACTGAGTGAAATATGCCAGTAACTGGGTGAAGTATGCCTATAACTGAATGAAATATCACTAACTGATTGAAATATGCCTATAACTGAGTGAAATATGCCAGTAACTGGGTGAAGTATGCCTATAACTGAATGAAATATCACTATCGGGGTGAAATATGCCTATAACTGAATGAAATATCACTATCGGGGTGAAATATGCCTATAACTGAATAAAATATCACTAACTGGGTGAAATATGCCTATTACTGAGTGAAATATGCCAGTAACTGAGTGAAATATGGCAGTAACGAGAGCATATAACAACCCAAGTAAAATATCAGTAACTGAGTGAAAAGTAAACGATTGAGTGAAATATGCCAGTAACTAAGTAAGAACGTAGGGTAATTTGCCAGTGAGTGAAATATGTCAATGTCGGAATGAAATATATCAGTAACTAAGTAAAACATATCTATAACTGACAGTATTATGCCACTAGCTGAGCAGAATATTAATTTAGAGGCCATATACATGGGCTTAGAGGGACATCAAACCTCTAAAGAATCTGAAAAAACACAATCCATCAGTTCTTTACGTCTGTATCACAAGAACTAACCCTGCCAATATGCTGGAACGATCCCAAAACGAAGCACAACAGGACATTAATGAATACATTAAAACCAGCATCAATTCAGATGTAAGTGGAACTGTGAAAAGCTGTTGTCTTCATCCTTTCTTCTTCCCCACCTTCTGTTCTTTGCCTTCTTTACTGCTTTGCGAGAGTGAATGTCTCGTTCGGCCCTGCAGGTGCTAGAGGCCAGAAGCTAATAGTGCATGTTTCCAGAAAACGTTCAGCATGTTCAATTCCAGCAGTGCTACGCGTTTTCCTGCCATCCGCTTGTTCCCTGCCATCGGCAGTGTTCGTTAGCGTCTGCTCAAGCTAAGAAATTAGCTCATGTTGGAAATGATATCGGCCTGGATGTTTCGTTTGGTGAAGGACACCACATGGCCTTTTGCGCTTTTAGTGTGTCAGTGGAGCGTTAGCCTTTAGCGTGTTTGTGTTTGGTAGTATTTTAGCTGTGTTGTGTTTCACTGGGGTGTTCGTGTCATAGGAGTGTTTGTCCTTTAGTTGTTTTTGTGTTCTTTTAGCTGGGTGTATTTCTGTACTGTTGGGGTCTTAATGTCTTAGTGGAGCTTTGTTTGTTAGTGGGGTGGTGTTGTATTGGCCGCCGGATCCTTGGCCTGCGATTCTGTCTCACTTACCTTGTGTGTTCTTTCCAAGCAAGAATATCCAGGGTTCAGTTGGATCTACCTCAAGGTGAATCAGCCAGTCCCTTATCTTCGTAGTGCTTTTAGCAACACGTCAGTGTGGGTGTTGATGTGTGTGAGGATGGGTGTATGAGTGGTGGGAACGTGGTATGGCCCGCGTCTGGTATTTCCTACTTCATAAGCATCCCTTGCTGAACATGTCCAGTCCGGTCTGAGTAACTTTGGTTTATCTCCAGGGCAACCTGCCGCCAGACTATCGCATCAGTCTGATTGACATCGGGTTAGTCATTGAGTATCTGATGGGCGGGGCCTATCGCTGCAACTATACGAGGAAGCGCTTTCGAACCCTCTACCACAACCTGTTCGGCCCCAAGAGGGTAAGTCCTTCACTACAGTGACTTCCCAAACTGTACACCACTAATTCCCAAACTGGATACTAACACCTACCCACATATGAATCTCCAAATACCAGAATACATGAATTCAGGCCTACATATTACACTTATTACAAGATTAGCTGGCTAACCGCACCACAAAGGAGGACTGGTTCCATTACGAAGCTTCCATCTATGCTAACTGTTAGCCTGACTGCTGCTAATGTC
Organism: Prochilodus magdalenae; assembly: GCA_024036415.1. Classification (NCBI taxonomy): domain Eukaryota; kingdom Metazoa; phylum Chordata; class Actinopteri; order Characiformes; family Prochilodontidae; genus Prochilodus; species Prochilodus magdalenae. The sequence continues at coordinate 25,688 of JAMWET010003569.1, read as the reverse complement.
CTGTTATTAGCATTTCTCTTCTTATAGGCCATGGAAGTCTGGTAGAATTGGGCTCCAGTGTCTAGCAAACCCGATACACAGCTCCTATAGGCTAAGCTAGGCCATTGCCTTCCATTTTAGTTTCTCAAAGGTTTGGAAAAGTCATGTATGAGAACCTCATTTCCAGGAACATTCGGAATGCTACTTGCGACATGTCGTTTCCGAAAGAGAGCAGCCGACCTCCTTGAAATTCAAGAAGTAAGACCTGACAAAGGTTGAAAACAAATCCTTCCATTGCCTCACCTCTGCTCGGAGCGTCCAAGCAGAATGTGTGATAAGATTCCACCCGATCCCCTTTAAGCACATTATCTGCCGACGGTGAAACACATTTTTCTAGCAGCTCCTGCTGAGATGCGGAGCCGGCGCAGATCAGAGATGGAGTGCAGAGAGAATTATTTACACGGTGACACGGCGACGGCCCCGAGTATGCGGCGCTGAAAAATTGGTCAGACGAAAATTGACATGCCTCTCCCGAGGTGCCGGCCTGGGGGTGTCTCTCATATTTTGGTGTATTGATTGAGGCGAGCAGGTAAATAGGCGACATCAGCAAACACAGGCAGCTATGGATCTGTTGCATAAACCCCGAACCTCCGAGATCAGAGGAGAAGATTCACAGGAAGAAGATGAAATATCTCGCACTGATCTATAGCTGTGCTGAGGGAACGATTTAATAAGTTTGTAAGGAGAGATGTGTGTATGTGCAGATGTTTGGTTTTGTACACTACCATGAATGGGTGGTGCAGATATACAGCATATACACTGTATATACACATTAGTGCCTATGGATTTAGAATAGAGCTTATAATATACTATGCATATATGTGTGTATATTGTACGCTTTGAAGCCAGAGAGGGTAGAATTTCCAGCTCCAGCCCGTATGGTGAGCTTTAGAGGCAGGTGAAGCACGAAGCACAATGGAGCAGACACTCATACACACACTGGCGGTATTCCACTTGTTCGTTTATTTAGCGATGAGGCATACACACCTCTCTTAGAGTCCCTTGTCCATCCATACATGCTCCGTTCTTCCCGCATGCTACCTCCACGCCTGCGCACACAGGGCTCTTAAAGAGGCAGTATACTCCTGCACCTACTGGGCGCTACAATATGCATCATCAAAAGAATAGCTGCACCTAGAAGGAGGTGTGGGAGTGCAGTGCTGTTGGGAAGGAAGATAAAGGTCACCAGGATCAATAAGAGGTTATCCATTTACACTGATATGATCAATATTTACTGAGCTACACATACAGAAGTCCGCCATGTTTGCTAACCCAACATGCCAGACGTCTCGGTATGGAGTTGTAGAGGTTCCTAATGGTGCCCTGTGATAATCCATCCCATGCAGCTTGAGTATCCTCACACAGTTCCTGCAGATGGTGTGGTAGGGGTGGAGTAACACTAGGCCTTCTGGGTGCGTGACAACAAACCATTTATCTTGGTGCTGACCACGGTGCCTCCGCATTCATTGGTCATCTCCACCAAGACCAAAGCGGGACTCGTCACTGAAGATGACCCGCTGCCATTCTGAGTCACACCATGACAGTCTGACTCGACACCATTGCAGTCTTTGGTGACGTTGACGTGGTGTTAAGGGCAGTCATCATAACAGTCCGCATGCGTACCAATGGCGCTGGCACTGACAGGATGACTCATGAAGGGCATCACTGCTCACTGAATGTCCGCAATCGTGGCTGTTGGGTCACAGTTTGTGGTACTCTGTGGTTCATGTCGCTGGCATGTGCCTTCTTCTACTCACTGCTGCCCACAGCATGCATGGTAGTAACTGGCGCCCTTCCTGTCTGTTGATTCCTTCTGGGTGTGTATATATAATATATAGAATTGGGTTTTAGAGGGCTTTATAGTTTCTAAGGTCACTACTGTCCTATTTTGCTCTTCCCATGCATGCATATACACACAAACTGTACCTCCATGCATGAACAGTCAGACCAGCATCAAACATAAACACATATGCAGACGTTAGCGAATGCTAAAAGGCCTAAAATAGATGGGAGATATTAACAGCCACACAGGAGAGCTGCTCCAGATTTTCCTTTGCTGAGCTCCCAGTGCACACGCTAGCTCATCTGTTCATTATGCATACATGCCCTGCTTTTAACGCAGATACATCTCGCGTTAAGGCACGCTCTCTCTCTCTCTCTCTCTCTCATACAAACACACCAGGGCTCACCCATCGTGCTCTAATAAGTGCGGTAGAGCTAAAAGACTGGTTAGGGGTCCAGGCGAGAGAGCGTGAGAGTTAAGGGGAAGGGTATGTGGGGGGTCTTAGCATGCAGATGATATAAATATGCGAAGAGCGTCTCTGGCTGTGTTCCTAAATGCCACTTTTTGTTGTCATCATTCATAGCCAAAGGCCCTGAAACTGCTTGGAATGGAGGTGAGTATGTGTTTTTCTATTTTCCACACCCCCCCGCCACCTCCTCCCTCTGTTTTCAAATGCCAGCCCACGCAGTGTACGGCTAGAAACCACCAACGTTTGTCCTAACACTGCATGTGGGGGAGGCAAACATGTTTACTAAACAGCTATTAATCATTCTGTGTAATTATGTAGGCTTCGCTGACTACCAGCCAGGCCTTGAGTGAACATGTACTTCCTCTGACCATGTTTGTTTCAGACAGTACTGGGCAGAAAACGGAGACCACCCTTTCAAGGATTCCATTTCTAGTCAAAATGAGTCACAATTTTTCATTCAGCGTTTTCAGTGCCGTGTTACCATCCGCACTGTTCCAGGGCTCATTGGGCCGAAGGCAGGAAACACCCAGGACAGGCCACCACTGTCTGACCCAGAGCCACATATATTCACACTCTGGATGTCCACCGTGCCATCCAGTGCCACAAACGTCATTCCCACACACACTCAGACCTAGGGACATTGTAGCATCTTCAGCTCAACTGACTGAACATTTGGACTGTGGGAGGAAAACGAAGCACCCAGAGAACGCTGGGAGAACACCCGGACCTGGAACCCAGAGACTCCCAGCTGGGAATCAAACCCAGGCCCTTCTTACTGGGAGGTGACGGCAGTACCCACTGCACCACCATGCCATCCAGTGCCATAAACATCATTCCCACACACACTCAGACCTAGGGGCAATTTACCATCTTCAGTCCAACTGACTGAACTTTTGGACTGTGGGAGGAAAACGGAGCACCCGGTAGACGCCGAGAGAACATGCAGGCTCCCAGCTGGGAATCAAACCCAGGCCATCCTTGCTGTGAGGCGACAGCGGTACCCACTGCACCACCATGCCATCCAGTGCCACAAACATCATTCCCACACACACTCAGACCTAGGGGCAATTTAGCATCTTCAGTCCAACTGACTGAACTTTTGGACTGTGGGAGGAAAACGGAGCACCCGGAAGACACTGGGAGAACAGCCGGACCTGGAACCCCGAGACTCCCAGCTGGGAATCAAACCCAGGCCCTTCTTTCTGTGAGGCGACAGCAGTACCCACTGCACCACCATGCCATCCAGTGCCACAAACGTCATTCCCACACACACTCGGACAAAGGGACAAAGTAGCATTTTCAGTTCAACTGACTAAACATTTGGACTGTGGGAGGATAACGGAGCACCCGGTAGACGCCGAGAGAACATGCAGGCTCCCAGCTGGGAATCAAACCCAGGCCATCCTTGCTGTGAGGCGACAGCGGTGCCCACTGCACCACCGTGCCATCCAGTACCACAAATGTAGACTCAAGAAAATCTTTGGAAAAAGGTTTGGAAAATTCAAGACTGGACTGGGTAGTGCTCCACCTCCACAGCAAGAAGGACCTGTGTTCGATTGTCAGCTGGGAGTCTCCGGGTTGCTCCGGTTTCCTCCCATAGTCCAAAAACATGCAGTCAGGTGAACTGGAGATGCTTATTGCCCCCCAGGTCTGAGTGTGTGTGGGAGTGTGTTGGTGAACTGTAGGTCTGCCTTGTCATAGATTGGCAACCTGTCCAGGGTGTTTCCTGCCTTCCGTCCATTGAATTCTGGGAACTTAGATGGATAAAGCAGTTTAGAAGATAAGTGGGTTAGTAAATGAAGGGAGGACTGAACTGGAAGTAATGAAAGGTGGTCTCCGACTTTTGAACTGTGCAGTATGTGTTCTAGTAAGGTTTTTTTTGAGAACTGTGAATGAGACTGGTTGCCTCTTTGTCCAATGACAGTAATATTTGGAAGTAAGATTTGAATTTGGCGCCACTTTTGAGTTTTAATCCTGCAAAATTTCTTGCAACGACAGGACGACATGCCAATCCGACGGGGTCGGCAGAAGACCACGCGGAAGCGAGAGGAGGAGGTGGATATCGACCTGGATGACCCGGAGATCAACCACTTCCCATTCCCCTTCCATGAACTGATGGTGTGGGCAGTGCTGATGAAGAGGCAGAAGATGGCGCTCTTCTTCTGGCAGCATGGCGAGGAGGCCATGGCCAAGGCACTGGTGGCGTGTAAGCTCTGCAAGGCTATGGCGCATGAGGCATCAGAGAACGACATGGTGGACGACATCTCGCAGGAGCTCAATCACAATTCCAGGTGCAGGAGCAGATTTAATTGTGTAGCCCCACCTGTCCTGTTCCTTGACTCCCGCGGCAACACCACCCTTATGTCTCGGTTACACTAACTATATTTATCTCTTGGTTACACCATCATTATCTTCTAGTAACAGTATCTTCTAGTATCTTCTAGATGCTGGTTATGCCGACATCATCTTTTGGAAACACCATCTAAAAGTCTCAGTAACACTAGCCTTACCTCTTGGTTACACCATCTTTATCTGTTGGTCACACCATCTTTTATATCTTGGTAACACTCTTTATTGGTAACACTCTTTATCGGTAACACTCTTTATTGGTAAGACGTTTTATGTCATCTTTATTTTTTTGAGAACACCAACCTTATCTCTTGGTCTTCATCTTTAGGTTTGTATTGGCTCATTTTTATATCTGGGTAACATTAGCCATATCTTTTGTCAACACCATCTTAATCCTCTGGTTACACCATCTTCTTTGTGTCTTGGTAACACTTGCTTTATGTCTTCATTACACTCTTTGTTTTGATTATATCATCTTCATATTTTGAGAAAACCAACCTTATCTCTTGGTAACACTGTCTTTATGTCTTGGTTACACCATCTTTATTTCTCTTGGTTACACCATCATTATCTCTTGGTTGCACCATCTTCATCTCTTTTGGTATCACCACCTTTATCTCTCTATCATCTCTTAGTCACAACAACTTTATGTCTTGGTTGCACCATCTTTCTCTCCTGGTTACACCATCATGATCTCTTGGTTTAAACCATCTTCATCTCTTTTGGTTGCACCATCTTTCTCTCCTGGTTACACCATCATTATTTCTCTCAGTTACACTATGTTTATTTTTTTTTAGTTACACCATCATTATCTCTTGGTTTAAACCATCTTCATCTCTTTTGGTTGCACCATCTTTATCTCTCATGGTTGCACCATGTTTATCTCTCGGTTACACCATCATTATCTTTTGGTTACGCCTTCTTTATCTCTTGGTTACACCATATTTATCTCCCATGCTTACACCATCTTTCTCTCTTGGTTACACCATCTTTATTTCTCTTGGTTACACCATCAATATCTCTTGGTTGCACCATCTCCATCTCTTTTGGTACCACCACCTTTATCTCTCTATCATCTCTTAGTCACACCATCTTTATCTCTTGGTTATACAATCATTATTTCTCTCAGTTACACTGTTTATTTTTCAGTTGCACCATCATTATCTCTTGGTTTAAACCATCTTCATCTCTTTTGGTTGCACCATGTTTATCTCTCGGTTACACCATCATTATCTTTTAGTTATGGCTTCTTTATCTCCTGGTTACACCATATTTATCTATCATGCTTACACCATCTTTCTCTCTTGGTTACACCATGTTTATCTCTCTTGGTTATACCATCTTTTATGTCTTCGTTACACTGTTTGTTTTGGTTACTTCATCTTTATATTCTGGTGAATCAGGTTTATCTCTTGGCTATCCTTATTTTTGGTTTACATCATCCTGATACCTGGGTTACACCATCTATATCTCTCAGTACCAGATTTTATTGTGTAGCCCCACCTGTCCTGTTCCTGGACTCTCGCGGCAACACCACCCTTACCCTCTGTAACACCATCTTTATCTCTTAGTACCAGCGTCTTTAACTCTCTGTAACACCATCTTTATCTCTCAGTACCAGCATCTTTAACTCTCTGTAACACCATCTTTATCTCTCAGTACCAGCATCTTTAACTCTCTGTAACACCATCTTTATCTCTCAGTACCAGCATCTTTAACTCTCTGTAACACCATCTTTATCTCTCAGTACCAGCGTCTTTAACTCTCTGTAACACCATCTTTATCTTTCAGTACCAGCATCTTTAACTCTCTGTAACACCATCTTTATCTCTTAGTACCAGCATCTTTAACTCTCTGTAACACCATCTTTATCTCTTAGTACCAGCATCTTTAACTCTCTGTAACACCATCTTTATCTCTCAGTACCAGCGTCTTTAACTCTCTGTAACACCATCTTTATCTCTCAGTACCAGCATCTTTAACTCTCTGTAACACCATCTTTATCTCTCAGTACCAGCATCTTTAACTCTCTGTAACACCATCTTTATCTCTCAGTACCAGCATCTTTAACTCTCTGTAACACCATCTTTATATCTCACTCAGTACCAGCGTCTGTTAACTCTCTGTAACACCATCTTTATCTCTCAGTACCAAGCATCTTTAACTCTTTGTAACACCATCTTTTATATGCTCAGTACTCAGACCAGCATCTTTAACTCTCTGTAAACACCATCTTTATCTCTCAGTAACCAGCATCTTTAACTCTCTGTAACAACCATCTTTATCTCATCAGTACCAGCATCTTTAACTCTCTGTAACACCATCTTTATCTCTCAGTACCAGCATCTTTAACTCTCTGTAACACCATCTTTATCTCTTAGTACCAGCATCTTTAACTCTCTGTAACACCATCTTTATCTCTTAGTACCAGCATCTTTAACTCTCTGTAACACCATCTTTATCTCTCAGTACCAGCATCTTTAACTCTCTGTAACACCATCTTTATCTCTCAGTACCAGCATCTTTAACTCTCTGTAACACCATCTTTATCTCTCAGTACCAGCATCTTTAACTCTCTGTAACACCATCTTTATCTCTCAGTACCAGCATCTTTAACTCTCTGTAACACTTACTCTTTATCTCTTAACTCTCCGTACACAGCATCTTTAACTCTCTGTAACCACATCTTTATCTCTCAGTAACACCAGCGTCTTCGTACCTCTCTGTAACACACATCTTTAATCTCTCAGTACCTAGCATCTTTAACTCTCTGTAACACCATCTTAATCTCTCAGTACCAGCTATCATCTTTACATAAACTCTCTGTAACCCATTAGACCAGTGTGATCTCTCAGTAAAGCTACCACTCCACTCTTTAAATGGCTCTTCTGTATGTGTGAAACCACATCTTTGATCTCCAGTCAGTACCGAGCGTTCTTTAACTCTCTGTAACACCATCTTTATCTCTCAGGATACCAGTCATCACTCATTTAACTCTTTTGTAAACACCACCACTCTTTATCGTCTACACGTTATACCTTGCACACATCCGAGTACCAGCATCTTTAACTCTTTGTAACACCATTCATCTTTTCTCATCTATTGTTTCTGTTGGTTACACCAACCTAAATGCTTGGTAAGCTCAACCGAATTTCTCAGTAACATGGACATCTGATCTATTGACAACATGGGCTTCATCTAGTGAGAAAAAAAAAACGTACATGTTCTTAACACCAACGTGGTCTCTCACTAACATACATTTACTCTACACTGTCCTCTACTTACACCGACTCCATGCCTAATTTGAATCTCAACCATGAGATACATTTCCTGGGATTCTCCAGATGTCTTATTCCAGAGATTTCAAATGCTACCAGTCTCCTGTGTCCTGGCCCGTAAGTCTCAAGCGTAGCTCTTCGGGGAGTGAAGCTTTGAGAGGAGAACTAATCTTGTGCCAAACTAATGTCACATTAAAGGCGCGGTGACTGGCCAATCTGTCAGTCTGCCAGGCATGATCCTTTGAAATATATGCATGGGCTAATTAAAGGGCGTATTTCTGCATATATGTGCCCGCTCGTGTGTGTGCCGCTGTCTGTCTGTGAGTATGCACACGTGCACCTGTCTGCTTGTAACTGTGTTGCCGTACCTCATCCACCTCTCTCCTGCAATTTCCTCCTCACCCAGGGAGTTCGGGCAGCTGGCGGTGGAGCTGCTGGATCAGTCCTATAAGCAGGATGAGCAGATGGCCATGAAGCTGCTCACCTACGAGCTGAAGAACTGGAGCAACGCCACCTGCCTGCAGCTGGCTGTAGCTGCCAAGCATCGCGACTTCATCGCCCACACGTGCAGCCAGATGCTGCTTACCGACATGTGGATGGGGCGGCTGCGTATGCGCAAGAACTCCGGCCTCAAGGTCAGGCTACCAAGCACACCCGCACATATACAGTATATATAATACCCTTATAAGGCCCCCAGACAAGGTCATCTCTGTGATGTTCTAGGTGGGTTATTGTTTGAAAATGGGGTCTTTGATTGAGAGGAGAGTAAATTTGAACCACAGAGCCAACACTGAAGTACCGGAACAGTGACGTGAGGAAGGGAAGATTCCTATCCCTGTGTTCCAAGACAGTTTGCGCATTCACAGGGCTGCATGACGAACATTCAGTAGCATTCACACATCTGTACTTGCAAAATTCCTGGATTTGAATCACAGCCCCTGATACAGCCCCCTTGAAACACTGTGGGGCTACTTGGAAACAATCAATACAACACCAGGGCATCCATCAAATCTGGCCCAACTGCACAACTCCTTATGCAAGAGAGTCTGATTATTGATGAAGCCAACATCCAGGCACTTGCCTACTCCATGCCAAATCCTATCACAGCTGTCGTTCTTGTGGAGGTGCTACACGCTATAAGGTACATTGCAGTCCCAAGGAACTCATTTCTTGCCTGGTAAATTCATTATCATCATACACAACTTTTGACTGGCAATACATTTTAGAATGGTTGTTGGGCCACGGTGAGCCACCACTATTAGAGTTTGGGTCTTGTGATTGTTCCATCAACATCTAAACACTTCCGTGAATCTATCATAATGCTAAATTCTACCAGCACCCATTCCATATGGGTTTTCAAGCCTTACCGAACTTCAAGAAGGTCTACAGAGATATCTTCCCATGGTCTATGCCAGATAAGCTCACTGGACAAAGAATTAGTCACCTGTGACCAAAAAGTACATAGTATCTCCACAAGCAGGAATAACAGTGGACTGGAAATTGGCATCGACTGGACAGGCTTCTGGATGTGGGCCACATCAGTGTTCAGGGGGGGGGGGGTGGAACACTATTAACACTCAAATAATTGGTCAGTTGGGGACAGATTTGGTGTGATGCTTTCGCCTGGCACAAGGAGAATTCGTACAGTAACCTAGGATTTTAGACACTGCTGGTAGACACACGTATGACCGTACGCTTCCATACACCTGGGGATTCAGAAACTTCCTTCACACTATGGTTTTTGGCCACGCCCAAACGCAGTCACTCCTTTTAGCCAATCATTAACATCTGCTCTGGAGCCATTTTCCACTCATGGATAGAGACATTCCCTGCACTGTAGCACCTCTTCCCAACCTATGGAGCTGGTCACTCAAACCCCGCAGGTCTTTATAGCCCCAGCATCCATGTGCAGCGCCATCTACAGGAGCCTGAAGTTACAACCACGACAGTGTAAACATACGGGTTTGACTCTCTTTTTTTTTTTTTCGTGGTGGGCTCATATTAATGCTGACACAAGCAATTATAGTGTTCAGATAGTGACCAACCTCATCCATTAACTTAGGCCTGTGAGGCCTGATATGAGAGCCTTACGACGAACATCACTTGCCGCTGGGTGACATTAGGGAAGAAGAGGGAGGAGGTTGATAACAACCACCAAGATGGAGAGTCATTAGAGAATAGTCCCTGACTGACAGTTGATAACAGAAAGCCCCACCTTCTGAAGCAGCATCGTGTCTCTTCCATAATTCCTTCCTCAAACTGCTACCAAAACACAGTCGCTTGTGATCGTAATAGCACCTGTCTCATTTGCAGAGCTCTTCTACCCCCTGCTCTTCTAATTGACAGATAATGAAGTTTTAATGGTTATTTTCAGCATGGTGCTTTCAGCGCTCGGCTCCTTCATCAACAATGTGGAATCAACCCTGTGTTTTTGTTTGGAAATTAGGGAATTGGGAGTTCCAATTCCCTAATTCCCAACAAAAACACAGGGTTGATCCAATTTGTTGAAGGAGCCGAGCGCTGAAAGCACCATGCTGAAAATAACCATTAAAACTTCATTATCTGTCAATTAGAAGAGCAGGGGGTAGAAGAGCTCTGCAAATGAGACAGGTGCTATTACGATCACAAGCGACTGTGTTTTGGTAGCAGTTTGAGGAATTTATTAAGAGACGAGGCTGCTTCAGAAGGGGCTTCTGTTATCACTGTCAGTCAGGGACTATTCTCTAATGACTCCATCTGGGTTGTTATCACCTCCTCCCTCTTTCTTCCCTAATGTCCCCAAGCAAGTGATGTCACTAACCTTCATACAGGCCTCACAGGCCTAAGGTTAATGGATGAGGTGGGTCACTATCTGAACAGCTTTAACTATAATTAGCTTGGTCAGCATTAATATGAGCCCCCACGAAAAAAAAAAAAGAGTCACCCCGCATGTTTAAGATGGTTGTAACTTCAGGCTCCTGTAGATGGCGCTGCACAAGGATGCTGAGGCTATAAAGACCTGCGGGGTGTGAGTGACCAGCTCCATAGATTGGGAAAAGGTGGTACAGTGCAGGGAATGTCTCTATCCATGAGTGGAAAATGGCTCCAGAGCAGATGTTAATGATTGGCTAAAAGGAGTGACTGCGTTTGGGCGTGGCCAAAAACCATAGTGTGAAGGAAGTTTCTGAATCCCCAGGTGTATGGAAGCGTACGGTCATACGGGTCTACCAGCAGTGGCTAAAATCCTAGTCTACAGGGAATTCTCCTTGTGCCAGGGAAGGCATCCACCAAATCTGGCCCAACTGACCAATTATTTGATGTAAGAGTGTCTGAACACTGATGTGGCCCACATCCAGAAGCCTGTCCAGTCAATGCCAATTTCCAGTCCGCTGTTATTCCTGCTTGTGGAGATACTAGGACCTTTTTGGCCACAGGTGACTAATTCTAGTCTAGTGAGCTTATCTGGCATAGACCATGGGAAGGCATCTCTGTAGACCTTCTGGAAGTTCGCTAAGGCTTGAAAACCCATATGGAATGGGTGCTGGTAGAAATTAGCATTATGATAGATTCACGGAAGTGTTTAGATGTTGATGGAACAATCACAAGACCCAAACTCTAATAGTGGTGGCTCACCGTGGCCCAACAACCATTCTAAAATGTATTGCCAGTCTGTAGTTGGGTATGATAATTATGAATTTACCAGGCAAGAAATTAGTTCCTTGGGACTGCAGTGTACCTTATAGCGTGTAGCACCTCCACAAGAACGACAGCTGTGATTGGATTTGGCATGGACTAGGCAAGTGCCTGGATGTTGGCTTCATCAATAATCAGACACTCTTGCATAAACAGTTGTGCAGTTGGGCCAGATTTGATGGATGCCTTCCCTGGTGTTGTATTGATTGTTCCAAGTAGCCCCACAGTGTTTCAAGGGGGCTGTATCAGGGGCTGTGATTCAAATCCAAGTACAGATGTGTGAATGCTACTGAATGTTCGTCATGCAGCCCTGTGAATGCGAGAACGGTCTTGGAATACAGGGATAGGAATCTTCCCTTCCTCAGGTCACTGTTCAAATTTACTCTCCTCTCAACCAAAGACCCCATTTTCACCCAATAACCCCCCTAGAACATCACAGAGATGACTCATTTCCTGTCTGGGGGCCTTATAGGAGTATTATATATACTGTATATGTGCGGGTGTGGTTGGTAGCCTGACCTTGAGGCCGGAGTTCTTGCGCATACGCAGCCGCCCCATCCACATGTCGGTAAGCAGCATCTGGCTGCACGTGTGGGCGATGAAGTCGCGATGCTTGGCGGCTACAGCCAGCTGCAGGCAGGTGGCGTTGCTCCAGTTCTTCAGCTCGTAGGTGAGCAGCTTCATGGCCATCTGCTCATCCTGCTTATAGGACTGATCCAGCAGCTCCACCGCCAGCTGCCCGAACTCCCTGGGTGAGGAGGAAATTGCAGGAGAGAGGTGGATGAGGTACGGGCACACAGTTACAAGCAGACAGGTGCACGCGTGCATACTCACAGACAGACAGCGGCACACACACGAGCGGGCACATATATGCAGAAATACGCCCTTTAATTAGCCCGTGCATATATTTCAAAGGATCATGCCTGGCAGATTGACAGATTGGCCAGTCACCGCGCCTTTAATGTGACGTTAGTTTGGCACAAGATTAGTTCTCCTCTCAAAGCTTCCCTCCCCGAAGAGCTACGCTTGAGACTTACGGGCCAGGACACAGGAGACTGGTAGCATTTGAAATCTCTGGAATAAGACATCTGGAGAATCCCAGGAAATGTATCTCATGGTTGAGATTCAAATTAGGCATGGAGTCGGTGTAAGTAGAGGACGGTGTAGAGTAAGTGTATGTTAATGAGAGACCAGGTTGGTGTTAAGAGCATGTACGTTTTTTTTTTCGCACTAGATGAAGCCCATGATGAGATCAGATGTCCATGTTACTGAAAAATTCGGTTGAGCTTACCAAGCATTTAGGTTGGTGTAACCAACAGAAACAAAGATGAGAAAGATGGTGTTACAAAGAGTTAAAGATGCTGGTACTGAGAGATAAAGATGGTGTTACAAAGAGTTAAAGATGCTGGTACTGAGAGATAAAGATGGTGTTACAGAGAGTTAAAGACGCTGGTACTGAGAGATAAAGATGGTGTTACAGAGAGTTAAAGACGCTGGTACTGAGAGATAAAGATGGTGTTACAGAGAGTTAAAGATGCTGGTACTGAGAGATAAAGATGGTGTTACAGAGAGTTAAAGATGCTGGTACTGAGAGATAAAGATGGGGTTTACAGAGAGTTAAAGACGCTGGTACCCTGAGAGATAAAGGCATGGTGTTACAGAGAGTTAAAGATGCTGGTAATCTAAGAGTAAATTGAGATAAAGATGGTGTTACAGAGAGTTAAAGATGCTGGTACTGAGAGATAAAGATGGTGTTACAGAGAGTTAAAGATGCTGGTACTGAGAGATAAAGATGGTGTTACAGAGAGTTAAAGATGCTGGTACTGAGAGATAAAGATGGTGTTACAGAGAGTTAAAGATGCTGGTACTGAGAGATAAAGATGGTGTTACAGAGAGTTAAAGATGCTGGTACTGAGAGATAAAGATGGTGTTACAGAGAGTTTAAAGATGCTAGGTACTAAAGAGATTAAAGATGGTGTTACAGAGAGTTAAAGATGCTGGTACTGAGAGATAAAGATGGTGTTACAGAGAGAGTTTTAAAGATTGATGGTACTGAGAGATAAAGATGGTGTTACAGAGAGTTAAAGATGCTGGTACTGAGAGATAAAGATGGTGTACAGAGAGTTAAAGATGCTGGCCGTACTGAGATATAAAAGATGGTGTTTACAAAGAGTTAAAGATGCTGGTACTGAGTAGAGATAAAGATGGTGTTACAGAGAGTAAAGCAGACGCTGGTACTAGCTGAGAGACAAAGATGGTGTTACAGAGAGTTAAAGATGCTGGTACTGAGAGATAAAGATGGTGTTACAGAGAGTTAAAGATGCTGGTACTGAGAGATAAAGATGGTGTTACAGAGAGTTAAAGATGCTGGTACTGAGAAATAAAGATGGTGTTACAGAGAGTTAAAGACGCTGGTACTGAGAGATAAAGATGGTGTTACAGAGAGTTAAAGATGCCTGATCAGGTACTAAGAGAATAAAGATGGTGTTACAGAGAGTTAAAGATGCTGGTGTACTTTTAAGAGATAAAGATGGTGTTACACGAGAGATTTAAAGATGCTGGTACTGAAAGATAAAGATGGTGTTACAGAGAGTTAAAGACGCTGGTACTGAGAGAATAAGATGGTGTTACAGAGATTTAAAGATGCTGGTACTGAGAGATAAAGATGGTGTTACAGAGAGTTAAAGATGCTGGGTTAACTGAGAGATAAAGATGGTCGCTGTTACAGAGAGTTATAAAGATGCTGCGTACTGACTTGAGAGATAAAGATGGTGTTACAGAGAGTTTAAAGACGACGCTGGTACTAAGAGATCAAGATGGCTGTTACTGGGGTATACAGAGGGTAAGGGTGGTGTTGCCCGCGAGAGTCCAGGAACAGGACAGGTGGGGGGCTACACAATTAAAATCTGGTACTGAGAGATATAGATGGTGTAACCCAGGTATCAGGATGATGTAAACCAAAAATAAGGATAGCCAAGAGATAAACCTGATTCACCAGAATATAAAGATGAAGTAACCAAAACAAACAGTGTAACGAAGACATAAAAGATGGTATAACCAAGAGAGATAAACATGGTGTAACCAAGAGAGAAAGATGGTGTAAGCATGATAGATAAATATGGTGTAACCAGGAGATAAAGAAGCCATAACTAAAAGATAATGATGGTGTAACCGAGAGATAAACATGGTGCAACCAAAAGAGATGAAGATGGTTTAAACCAAGAGATCATGATGGTGCAACTGGTGAAAAATAACAGTGTAACTGAGAGAGAAATAAATGATTGTATAACCAAGAGATAAAGATGGTGTGACTAAGAGATGATAGAGAGATAAAGGTGGTGGTACCAAAAGAGATGGAGATGGTGCAACCAAGAGATATTGATGGTGTAACCAAGAGAAATAAAGATGGTGTAACCAAGAGAGAAAGATGGTGTAAGCATGGGAGATAAATATGGTGTAACCAAGAGATAAAGAAGGCGTAACCAAAAGATAATGATGGTGTAACCGAGAGATAAACATGGTGCACCCATGAGAGATAAAGATGGTTGCAAACAAATAAGATGAGAGATGGTTTAAAACCAAGAGATAATGATGGTTGTAACTAAAAAAAAATAAACATAGTGTAACTGAGAGAAATAATGATGGTTGTAACCAGGGCTAGAGAAAGATGGTGCCAC
The DNA here is from genome assembly GCA_024036415.1 of Prochilodus magdalenae. Taxonomy (NCBI): domain Eukaryota; kingdom Metazoa; phylum Chordata; class Actinopteri; order Characiformes; family Prochilodontidae; genus Prochilodus; species Prochilodus magdalenae. The sequence goes on along the minus strand of JAMWET010003569.1, from coordinate 10,421 downwards.
CAAAAGAGCATGAAGATGGTTTTAAACCAAGAGATCATGATGGTGTAACCAGGAGAGAAAGATGGTGCAACCAAGACATAAAGTTGTTGTGACTAAGAGATGATAGAGAGATAAAGGTGGTGATACCAAAAGAGATGAAGATGGTGCAACCAAGAGATAATGATGGTGTAACCAAGAGAAATAAAGATGGTGTAACCAAGACATAAAGACAGTGTTACCAAGAGATAAGGTTGGTTTTCTCAAAATATGAAGATGATATAATCAAAACAAAGAGTGTAATGAAGACATAAAGCAAGTGTTACCAAGACACAAAGAAGATGGTGTAACCAGAGGATTAAGATGGTGTTGACAAAAGATATGGCTAATGTTACCCAGATATAAAAATGAGCCAATACAAACCTAAAGATGAAGACCAAGAGATAAGGTTGGTGTTCTCAAAAAAATAAAGATGACATAAAACGTCTTACCAATAAAGAGTGTTACCGATAAAGAGTGTTACCAATAAAGAGTGTTACCAAGATATAAAAGATGGTGTGACCAACAGATAAAGATGGTGTAACCAAGAGGTAAGGCTAGTGTTACTGAGACTTTTAGATGGTGTTTCCAAAAGATGATGTCGGCATAACCAGCATCTAGAAGATACTAGAAGATACTGTTACTAGAAGATAATGATGGTGTAACCAAGAGATAAATATAGTTAGTGTAACCGAGACATAAGGGTGGTGTTGCCGCGGGAGTCAAGGAACAGGACAGGTGGGGCTACACAATTAAATCTGCTCCTGCACCTGGAATTGTGATTGAGCTCCTGCGAGATGTCGTCCACCATGTCGTTCTCTGATGCCTCATGCGCCATAGCCTTGCAGAGCTTACACGCCACCAGTGCCTTTGGCCATGGCCCTCCTCGCCATGCTGCCAGAATGAAAGAGCGCCACATCTTCTGCCTCTTCATCAGCACTGCCCACACCATCAGTTCATGGAAGGGGAAATGGGAAGGTGTGTTGATCTCCGGGGTCATCCAGGTCGATATCCACCTCCTCCTCTCGCGCTTCCGCGCGTGGTCTTTCTGCGACGGACCCCCGTCGGATTGCATGTCTCGTCCTGTCGTTGCAAGAAATTTTGCAGGATTAAAACTCAAAAAGTGGCGCCAAATGTCAAAGCTTACTTCCAAATATTACTGTCATTGGACAAAGAGGCAACACAGTCTCATTCACAGTTCTCAAAAAAAAACCTTTACTAGAAACACATACTGCACAGTTCAAAAGTCGGAGACCACCTTTCATTACTTCCAGTTCAGTCCTCCCTTCATTTACTCACCCACTTATCTTCTAAACTGCTTTATCCATCTAAGTTCCCAGAATTCAATGGACGGATGGCAGGAAACACCCTGGACAGGTTGCCAATCTATGACAAGGCAGACCTACAGTTCACCTACACACTCCCACACACACTCAGACCTGGGGGGCAATAAGCATCTCCAGTTCACCTGACTGCATGTTTTTGGACTGTGGGAGGAAACCGGAGCAACCCGGAGACTCCCAGCTGACAATCGAACCCAGGTCCTTCTTGCTGTGGAGGTGGAGCACTACCCAGTCCAGTCTTGAATTTTCCAAACCTTTTTCCAAAGATTTTCTTGAGTCTACATTTGTGGTACTGGATGGCATGGTGGTGCAGTGGGTACTGCTGTCGCCTCACAGAAAGAAGGGCCTGGGTTTGATTCCCAGCTGGGAGCCTGCATGTTTCTCGTCGGCGTGTTCTACCGGGTGCTCCGTTATCCTCCCACAGTCCAAATGTTTAGTCAGTTGAACTGAAAATGCTACTTTGTCCCTTTGTCCGAGTGTGTCAGTGGGAATGACGTTTGGTTGGCACTGGATGGCATTGAGTGTGCACAGTGGGTACTGCTGTCGCCTCACAGAAAGAAGGGCCTGGGTTTGATTCCCAGCTGGGAGTCTCGGGGTTCCAGGTCCAGGTGTTCTCCCAGTGTCTTCCAGGTGCTCCGTTTTCCTCCCACAGTCCAAATGTTCAGTCAGTTGGACTGAAGATGCTAAATTGCCCCCTAAGTGGTCTGAGTTTGTGTGTGGGAATGGATGTTTTGTGTGCACTGGATGGGCATGGTGGAGTGCAGTGGTACCGCTGTCGCCTCACAGCAAGGGATGGCCTGGGTTTGATTCCCAGCTGGGAGCCTGCATGTTCTCTCGGCGTCTATACCGGGTGCTCCGTTTTCATCCCCCACAGTCCAAAAGTTCAGTCAGTTGGACTGAGATGCGGTAAATTGCCCCTAGGTCTGAGTGTGTGTTGTGAATGATGTTTATGGCACTGGATGGCCATGGTGGTGCAGTGGGTACTGCCGTCACCTACCAGTAACTCAAGGGCCTGGGTTTTGATTACCAGCTGGGAGTCTCTGGTCGTTCCAGGTCCGGGTGTTCTCCCCAGCGTTCTCTGGGGTGCTGCTTCGTTTTCCTCCCACAGTCCAAATGTTCAGTCAGTTGAGCTGAAGATGCTACAAATGTCCCTAGGTCTGAGTGTGTGTGGGAAATGACGTTTGTGGCACTGGATGGCACGGTGGACATCCAGAAGTGTGAATATATGTTGGCTCTGGGTCAGACAGTGGTGGCCTGTCCTGGGTGTTTCCTGCCTTCGGCCCAATGAGCCCTGGAACAGTGCGGATGGTAACACGGCGCACTGAAAAACGCTGAATGAAAAATTGTGACTCATTTTGACTAGAAATGGAATCCTTGAAACTGGTGGTCTCCGTTTTTCTGCCCAGTACTGTCTGCAAACAAACATGGTCAGAGGAAGTACACATGTTCACTCAAGGCCTGGCTGGTAGTCAGCGAAGCGCTACATAATTACACAGAATGATTAATAGCTGTTTAGTAAACATGTTTGCAATCCCCACATTGCAGTGTTAGGAAAAACGTTGGTGGTTTCTAGCCGTACACTGCGTGGGCTGGCATTTGAAAAACAGAGGGAGTGGAGGTGGTGCGGGGGGGTGTGGAAAAAAATAGAAAACACATACTCACCTCCATTTCCAAAGCAGTTTTCAGGGCCTTTTGGCTTTGGCTATGAATGATGACAACAAAAAGTGGCATTTAGGAACACAGCCAGAGACGCTCTTCGCATATTTATATCATCTGCATGCTAAGACCCCCCACATACCCTTCCCCTTAACTCTCACGCTCTCTCGCCTGGACCCCTAACCAGTCTTTTAGCTCTACCGCACTTATTAGAGCACGATGGGTGAGCCCTGGTGTGTTTGTATGAGAGAGAGAGAGAGAGAGAGAGCGTGCCTTAACGCGAGATGTATCTGCGTTTAACAACAAGCAGGGCATGTATGCATAATGAACAGATGAGCTAGCGTGTGCACTGGGAGCTCAGCAAAGGAAAATCTGGAGCAGCTCTCCTGTGTGGCTGTTAATATCTCCCATCTATTTTAGGCCTTTTAGCATTCGCTAACGTCTGCATATGTGTTTATGTTTGATGCTGGTCTGACTGTTCATGCATGGAGGTACAGTTTGTGTGTATATGCATGCATGGGAAGAGCAAAATAGGACAGTAGTGACCTTAGAAACTATAAAGCCCTCTAAAACCCAATTCTATATATTATATATACACACCCAGAAGGAATCAACAGACAGGAAGGGCGCCAGTTACTACCATGCATGCTGTGGGCAGCAGTGAGTAGAAGAAGGCACACAGGCCAGCGACAGGAACCACAGAGAGTACCACAAACTGTGACCCAACAGCCACGATTGCGGGACATTCCTATGAGCAGTGATGCCCTTCATGAGTCATCCTGTCAGTGCCAGCGCCATTGGTACGCATGCGGACTGTTATGATGACTGCCCTTAACACCACGTCAACGTCACCAAAGACTGCAATGGTGTCGAGTCAGACTGTCATGGTGTGACTCAGAATGGCAGCGGGTCATCTTCAGTGACGAGTCCCGCTTTGGTCTTGGTGGAGATGACCAATGAATGCGGAGGCACCGTGGTCAGCACCAAGATAAATGGTTTGTTGTCACGCACCCAGAAGGCCTAGTGTTACTCCACCCCTACCACACCATCTGCAGGAACTGTGTGAGGATACTCAAGCTGCATGGGATGGATTATCACAGGGCACCATTAGGAACCTCTACAACTCCATACCGAGACGTCTGGCATGTTGGGTTAGCAAACATGGCGGACTTCTGTATGTGTAGCTCAGTAAATATTGATCATATCAGTGTAAATGGATAACCTCTTATTGATCCTGGTGACCTTTATCTTCCTTCCCAACAGCACTGCACTCCCACACCTCCTTCTAGGTGCAGCTATTCTTTTGATGATGCATATTGTAGCGCCCAGTAGGTGCAGGAGTATACTGCCTCTTTAAGAGCCCTGTGTGCGCAGGCGTGGAGGTAGCATGCGGGAAGAACGGAGCATGTATGGATGGACAAGGGACTCTAAGAGAGGTGTGTATGCCTCATCGCTAAATAAACGAACAAGTGGAATACCGCCAGTGTGTGTATGAGTGTCTGCTCCATTGTGCTTCGTGCTTCACCTGCCTCTAAAGCTCACCATACGGGCTGGAGCTGGAAATTCTACCCTCTCTGGCTTCAAAGCGTACAATATACACACATATATGCATAGTATATTATAAGCTCTATTCTAAATCCATAGGCACTAATGTGTATATACAGTGTATATGCTGTATATCTGCACCACCCATTCATGGTAGTGTACAAAACCAAACATCTGCACATACACACATCTCTCCTTACAAACTTATTAAATCGTTCCCTCAGCACAGCTATAGATCAGTGCGAGATATTTCATCTTCTTCCTGTGAATCTTCTCCTCTGATCTCGGAGGTTCGGGGTTTATGCAACAGATCCATAGCTGCCTGTGTTTGCTGATGTCGCCTATTTACCTGCTCGCCTCAATCAATACACCAAAATATGAGAGACACCCAGACAAACCAGGCGGCACCTCGGGAGAGGCATGTCAATTTTCAATTTGGACCATCGCTCTGCGGCCAAATTTTTCAGCGCCCCCCCCTACTCGGGGCCCGTCGCCGTGTCACCGTGTAAATAATTCTCTCTGCACTCCATCTCTGATCTGCGCCGGCTCCGCATCTCAGCAGGAGCTGCTAGAAAAATGTGTTTCACCGTCGGCAGATAATGTGCTTAAAGGGGATCGGGTGGAATCTTATCACACATTCTGCTTGGACGCTCCGAGCAGAGGTGAGGCAATGGAAGGATTTGTTTTCAACCTTTGTCAGGTCTTACTTCTTGAATTTCAAGGAGGTCGGCCTCTGCTCTCTTCGGAAACGACATGTCGCAAAGTAGCATTCGAATGTTCCCTGAAATGAGTTCTCATACATGACTTTTCCAAACACCTTTGAGAAACTAAAATGGAAGGACAATGGCCTAGCTTAGCCTATAGGAGCTGTGTATCGGGTTTGCTAGACCACGAGGAGCCAATTCTACCAGACTTCCATGGCCTATAAGAAGAGAAATGCTAATAACAGGACATTAGCAGCAGTCAGGCTAACAGTTAGCATAGATGGAAGCTTCGTAATGGAACCAGTCCTCCTTTGTGGTGCGGTTAGCCAGCTAATCTTGTAATAAGTGTAATATGTAGGCCTGAATTCATGTATTCTGGTATTTGGAGATTCATATGTGGGTAGGTGTTAGTATCCAGTTTGGGAATTAGTGGTGTACCAGTTTGGGAAGTCACTGTAGTGAAGGACTACCCTCTTGGGGCCCTGAAACAGGTTGTGGTAGAGGGTTCGAAAAGCGCTTCCTCGTATAGTATTTGCAGCGATAGGCCCCGCCATCAGATACTCAATGACCCTAACCCGATGTCAATCAGACTGATGCGATTTATAAGTCTGGCGGCAGGTTGCCCTGGATGATAAACCAACAAAGTTACTCAGACCGGACTGGACATGTTCAGCAAGGGATGCTTATGAAGTAGGAAATACCAGACGCGGGCCATACCACGTTCCCACCACTCATACACCCATCCTCACACACATCAACACCCACACTGACGTGTTGCTAAAAGCACTACGAAGATAAGGGACTGGCTGATTCACCTTGAGGTAGATCCAACTGAACCCTGGATATTCTTGCTTGGAAAGAACACACAAGGTAAGTGAGACAGAATCGCAGGCCAAGGATCCGGCGGCCAATACAACACCACCCCACTAACAAACAAAGCTCCCACTAAGACATTAAGACCCCAACAGTACAGAAATACACCCAGCTAAAAGAACACAAAAACAACTAAAGGACAAACACTCCTATGACACGAACACCCCAGTGAAACACAACACAGCTAAAATACTACCAAACACAAACACGCTAAAGGCTAACGCTCCACTGACACACTAAAAGCGCAAAAGGCCGTGTGGTGTCCTTCACCAAACGAAACATCCAGGCCGATATCATTTCCAACATGAGCTAATTTCTTAGCTTGAGCAGACGCTAACGAACACTGCCGATGGCAGAGAACAAGCGGATGGCAGGAAAACGCGTAGCACTGCTGGAATTGAACATGCTGAAGGTTTTCTGGAAACATGCACTATTAGCTTCTGGCCTCTAGCACCTGCCTGGGGGCGCCACTCACAGAACGAGACATTCACTTTCGCAAAGCAGTAAAGAAGGCAAAGAACAGAAGGTGGGGAAGAAGAAAGGATGAAGACAACAGCTTTTCACAGTTCCACTTACATCTGAATTGATGCTTGTTTTAATGTATTCATTAATGTCCCGTTGTGCTTCGTTTTGGGATCATTTCAGCATATTGGCAGGGTTAGTTCTTGTGATACAGACGTAAAGAACCGATGGACTGTGTTTTTTCAGATTCTTTAGAGGTTTGATGTCACTCTAAGCCATGTATATGGCCTCTAAATTAATATTCTGCTCAGCTAGTGGCATAATACTGTCAGTTATAGATATATTTTACTTAGTTACTGATATATTTCATTCCGACATTGACATATTTCACTCACTGGCAAATTACCCTACGTTCTTACTTAGTTACTGGCATATTTCACTCAATCGTTTACTTTTCACTCAGTTACTGATATTTTACTTGGGTTGTTATATGCTCTCGTTACTGGCATATTTCACTCAGTTACTGGCATATTTCATTCAGTTATAGGCATATTTCACCCAGTTAGTGATATTTCATTCAGTTATAGGCATATTTCACCCCGATAGTGATATTTCATTCAGTTATAGGCATATTTCACACCGATAGTGATATTTCATTCAGTTATAGGCATATTTCACCCAGTTACTGGCATATTTCTCTCAGTTATAGGCATATTTCACCCAGTTAGTGATATTTTATTCAGCTATAGGCATATTTTACCCAGTTACTGGCATATTTCACTCAGTTATAGGCATATTTCAATCAGTTATTGATATTTCATTCAGTTATAGGCATATTTCACTCAGTTATAGGCATATTTCACTCAGTTATTGATATTTCATTCAGTTATAGACATATTTTTACTCAGTTACTGGTATATTTCATTCAGTTATAGGCATATTTCACTCAGTTACTGGCATATTTCTTTCAGTTACTGGCATATTTCACTCAGTTATAGGCATATTTCACTCAGTTAAAGGCATATTTTACCCAGTTACTGGCATATTTCACTCAGTTATTAGGCATATTTTACCCAGTTACTGGCATATTTCACTCAGTTATTAGGCATATTTTACCCAGTTACTGGCATATTTCACTCAGTTATTAGGCATATTTCACCCAGATAGTGATATTTCATTCAGTTACTGGCATATTTCACTCAGTTACTGACATATTTCATTCAGTTATAGGCATATTTTACTCAGTTACTTCCATATTGCACTATACTAGGTGTGTTGTAGGCGTGTTTAACTAAGTTATTGGCATATTTCATTCAGTTATAGGCATAATCCACTTAGTTACTGGCATATTTCACTCAGTCACTGATATTGTACTAAGTGTATTTGACTAAGTCACTGACATATTTCACTAGATGCAGGCATGTTAAACTACCTGCACACTACCTCACACTAAACGATGATCTGGCTGATCTTAGACAATTATATTTTTAGTCTGGCATATTTCAATTAGTCACTGACACTGACATTTCACTCAGTAGGCACGTGTAACTAAACTACTGGCACATTTCATTCTGACACTCACATGTTAACTCCATTACAGGCATATGTAATATGTCATGCCACCTTTCACTAACTGGCAAGTTTCACTTAGTTACTGCTATATTTCACCCACTCACTGATATTCCACTCTGTTCTAGGCATATTTAACTCAGTGAGTTAGCTAATACAATATGTAATGAATCCTATATCTAATGTTAAATACGTTATTCTTTTAAACCTTTACAACTAAAATATGAAATCAGCTGAAATTCCATGTTTATCTCCTACTGTAATGGTTCCTGTGATACATTTTTGACCTGGTAGCCATGTAGTGACATGCCCAACAGTTTTGACAGCATGTTTAGAAATAGAAGAAGATTCATCCAACTACTCAGATTGCCTAACCCTGCCAGAATGGTGGCTTACCCAAAAGACACATCACTTTCTCAAGCCCTATTAGCCAGACTGCTAGCATTAAGCCATTCCATCCATGGCTATAACTACAGTTCCAAAGCTGCATCCGATACAAGCATCCATGTTAAGCTTTCGCATCTCTTCTGCTAGCAACCCAAAACAACCCTCTGTACCAACATTAAAGGTATCTGAAGCTATCATTAGCCAACCATAGCTCCTTTCAAATAGGCTAATTACTTTTACCGCCAGCAGATTGCAGCATTGCGGCCTGGCTGGACGTTTGTAAGATCAATGCCAAAGGATGCTTTGACTTTGTAAAGATTCAAGGCACTCTTGAGTCTCCATCATAGGAACATTTTGTCTTCCAATAAGTGGAGCAGATTGGGGTAACTGTTATATCTTCCAAGCATTGGCCCTATCATCAGGAGATCATCAAGTTCTATCCTTGGTGATGTGTCATAGCCATCCATGGCATACAGCATAACCCCCCCCTAGCCTCGCTGTCCCACTCGCGTTGGTTGGATGGTCATCACTCTCCCACAAACTTTTCTTACAATGCTAGCCAGTACAGTGAGCAGTTAGCTTGCCCTTTTTAAGGGTGATGGTTAGGGACAGTTTGAAAAAGATGTGGTGTTGCTTTTGCAATTATGAAGACAGCTTGTACCAGGCCTCATCTACGGTAAGTAGTGGGAAGAATTGCCAGAATAAAACCCAAGATCTAATTAGCCAGAGCCGTCTGTGGAGGCTGTCCAGCCTCGTTTATGGTGTAGCTAAGCATCGAGAGTGTTACTGGGGGCAACTCTATGAACGTCTAGCAAACTACAACCAAAGTCCAGCAGGAGTAACCACAAAGTTAGCCGCCTATGTCGCACCAGTGGTTTTTCGGAAAGCAGGCGGTAGAAGGTGCCGTAATTAGGACGAGGGAAAACCATTCCCTTGATCTTCGAGAAGTCAAAAGTCAGAAAGGGAAGAACATACGCGACTCTATCACAGATGAAAACGGACAGAAAGTCAAGCAGAAGAGGATTCATTGCAGAGACAGAGAAGGCGTCTAATTAGGCGGCACCGTCCCTCAAGCTAGTGAAGTGAACTGGCAAGCCACCTGGAGAGTTGGGGACTTCCTCAAATGTGCGACACAAAAAAAAGTCTACATGCTGTTCTACCAGCTACACACACACACACACACACACACTCAGACACACACAACCACACCACCACTCATTGCACCACACGGCGACCGCTTTCTTTCCCTTTCTCACCCACAAGCATGCGTGCATCAAGACGTCATACCTTTTTCACAATCTCTGACGGAGGTTGCTGGTTACAGGGTGTTGGATGGTCCATGCTCTATTACAGGCAGAGAATAGAGAAAAAACCCACATATCTCGGTTAGAGGAATGTCCGTGGTAAGCCAAGGACTCAACTAGTGCAGGGTTGTAGGCTATATAGGGTGTAGAAACTTTGCTACTAACATGCCTGGTTGCAGGGCAAGAGTCTTAAGGGTAAGTACTGTAGATCCTCCACAGATATGATGTCATTTTACCACCTGACCCTCAAAAATATAGCAAAAGGAGTCCTGGACACGTGATTCAAATGTGCCCTCCGTCCCAAAAAGTGAGTACCCCTATGTGGTAGAGAGATTAAAACTGCGCACTCAGATCAGCTTTTTTTAGGATGCTTACAGATTGGCCAGAATCCAATCAATCAATCAGTCAATATTTAGTTTGTATAGCAACTTTTTACAACCAACGTTGTCCCAAAGCAGTTCACAGTGAAATCAGGAGGCAACAGTGGCAGGAAAAAGTCCCTTGAGTGGAGGAAGAAACCTCGAGAGGAACCAGCTCAAGGGTGGAACCCATACGAATAAAAT
>JAMWET010003568.1:0-51660 GCA_024036415.1 Prochilodus magdalenae | reverse complement strand
TGATAAGAGCTCACGTACTGATCAGGAAATGGTGGTTTGCATTAAAAAGTTTGGGAAACGTAATGAAATTAGAGTTTATCTGACATTTATCACTAGGTTAATGAATTTAGTAAAAAATTTGTCAGCTATACACTTAAATCGTTGGTGGGACTTTACATACGGATTTTGGAGTGTTACTGTGGGTTCCAATATTCTTTAGAAGAGCGTGGGGGTCAGATGTTATGGGGGCCTGGCTAGTAATCTCAATATCTAGTTTAACCCCCAGTAACTTTTGTTATGTGCATGGGGACAGTAACTGATGGGGACTTTTTTTAAATGATGTGAGCTTGTGTCCGCGCTGTAATTATGTGGTCTGGTACGTTACGGCTGGTTTTGTGGTTCATAACCCTCCCTCTATAATATCTGTTCACATTTCATTGTGCTTGCACTGGAGTTGCAACGTGCTTTCCATTGCATTACTATGCTCTAATTCGTGCGTTCTTTAGATGACCCATTCCTTTAACATTTTTTGTAAAGGCAAACTGGAATGTTTTAAGTGTTTTTAAAAAAAACAAACGAGAGGACTATAGGCGAGCCATACACGATTAAAACATAAATTAAAAGTTCCTGGACCCAATGCTCTTTATCGAATGATGGTAGAAAATGTACAGCAAGATAAAATGATTCCACATACACACACTTTTTTATAAAAATGTATGAGGGAAAATCATAATTTTAACATATTATCTGCAACACTTGTACTATAGAACCGTAGTGTATATACTTCAACAAACAATCCTGATATGCTAGAAGGTGATATTCTTCCATAAACCCTATAAACCTCTTCATGTACTAGAGTATTTTATATTAGTCCGATAACACCCTCACGATGTTCCATAGTAATATAGTCCATAACACCCTTAATAAACACTCTATAGACTCTAGAATAGAATTGGTCTATATACAAAAACCAGTATACTCAATAAACACTGTACTTTAGTCTCATAACGGCCACCTGTTACACATGTCATAAATACCAGGGCCTTTAACTTGAAAATTTTGATTGATTGTAATAACCAGTTGGAAGAATCCTTTAGTTCCCCTAATTCTGGGGAATAGCTAAGTTGTTCCAAGATGCGGGATTCAATTGTTGTCCTGGGTGCCGACCGGGATGTTGGCATTTGATCCAGAGCTAGTTGCTTGGCATTTGTTGGCAATCCAAATTATATGTTTTCTCATACATGTATATGGTACAGTCCTAATGAAAAAATTTCTTTTCCTAACCTCTGAATTTCTGACTAGTATTTTGATTTGGGGATTTTTTTTAATTGGTATGTTCCATAATCAATGATCCTTTTTCGTAACCATCTAAAATTTTGATTTTCCAGGTCCTTTTTGCTAATATTATACAAAGCCCAGTCTGCAGAAAAAAGAACAAAAGAGATGCGGCGTATAGTATTGTGCAGTACAGTCAGTTGAGTTTGTAGTTCTTGCTGACTTGAGAATCTCCTTTACAGTGTGATCAGTCCATCAAAGACAAGGTTCCAATCCTGAATCCGGTGCTGCAGGTCATTTTTTTACTGATATCCCGAGCTCTTTCTGGAGGATTTTATCTAGTTTCACAAAACTGATCCGCAATTTTGTACCTGTGTTGTTTTTCCCTAAGATTACTCATCATTTCTGGCGACAGACAACACAAGCCGATTCTGCAAGTTGTACACTGATTTGTATTCTTGCCTGACCAGGGGGGTGGGGGGTAGAATCTCTAGTTTTGAGTGATGAACTCCTTAGTCCAGGACAGATAGCTGGCACTTCTGATCCTGAAAGTCATTGCTACTCTACTTGAGGTTCCCAATATTTCAAAGTTTTTTGTAACCTGTTAATCAAATATCTTTAGTCCTAACCATCTGAAATTTGGGACTTTTTGTACATTCCAAATGTTTCCTTCTGTTCTGTGATATTGCCTCCTCACTACACCTCTGCATACTAAATTGGAGACTCAGAGGTAAGACTTGTCGTAGAAGTTGGACACAGGACAAATGAGTGAATTCTGGAATTTTAAAAAAGTGTGACCGCATTTTTCCAAGATATGATTGAATCCTTTTATTTCATTGAATAGTAAACCCGTTCAATTAAGTGATTAAGATGTGTGTTCCATTGACTTTGTCATAATATTGGTGTGTACATTATATAGTTGACTTGTTTTTTTTTTGCTCTTCAGGTTTCTGTGCCCTCGGGCAGGTCACTTTAAATGCACAGTTGGGACTAAGTCTCTTGTTGAGATGGAAGGGTGAAGGGGACGGTGGCTCATACAGAAATAGACTTGTTGGATACTCGCCGTTAGATCTGTGGTCTTAGGATGGTATGAGGAGACTGGAGGACCTCTGTACAATATTGGAAGTTGCTGTGAGAGGTCCAAATCAGCCATCTACACCTCCCACATTGTTAGATGACTTTCTGGTGACGTTTGTTTGTCCTAATAATAACATTTTATGAATTTTTGGTATTCGAATGGTCCAAATAAAACCCAGTCAAATTAGATAGATATACATTGTTCTAGCAGGTAAATGGACAGATAGCATAAAAGTGGTGAGAAGAAAATGGCAGATTGCCTCTCACCCGATTTTGATATGTATTTGTTGTAAATATCCCTGATGTGTCTTTAAGGTTGGGAGGAACTTCTGAAATACAAAAATTCAATTGGGGCTGATACCTTCTACGACTAAACATCCTAACTGTTATAATGTTACCATAATAAATAGTGAATGTGTTAGAGAAAGCTCTGTTTTATTATACCAAAGGCTTTTTATGAAGAAACCCCTTAAATTTTGAATCCATTTATGTATTTATCCAGTTATATATATTTATTCTAAATATCTGAAATAAAGCCTTAAGGCTAATTTAAGAGCCTTAATATTTGTTTGTTTGTTCTTGTTTCAGAGGAGAATAAGGTTGAGCTGACTGTGGCACATTTCAATGATGATAATGTGGAGATCATTACACCCCTGAAAGTGACTTTCACACATGTGATCATACACATTCAAGGTCTCTCTCTCTTTGGAATATTAAGAGATGTACGAGATCTACTATTCAAGCCGTATCCCATCAGTGCCCAAGTGCTACTCTTCTACAAAACATTGCACAGTATACTATACATCCACCTGTTGCCAGGGACTGTACCGGTTGAAGAGGTAATCTGTTCAAAGCAAGGGGATGCAAACTTTTGCACTCAGTTGTAATAAGGCAGAACACAGAAAGCTCCAATTCCACATGCTAATGCATTTTAAAATGCATCAATTTCAATACTTTAAGTTAAAATAGACAATTACAAAGACTTTGAATGGATTACAAACGATGTTGGGTCCGATAGTGTGAAACAATGTGTATACCACCTTAAATCAATCAATCTTTTTTTTTTCTTCTTTTGAAGGTGAAAAAAAGAAATCAGTGCAACAAATATATTCAGACCACCTCCAAATGCCAGTTAATCCCTGGCCGAAAATACAAACCATCATGTGACCCTTATGGGTACCAACCACAGGTAAAGTATAGTGTCTGCCATTCACCTAAAGGCTTACTCCTTACACTGCTAGCTACTATTTGGGGGGGTGGCGTCAGCAAAATACATCCTTTGACATCTTGAATTTTTCTGCTTTGCCATGATTTTTTTTCCCACTAGGATGAGACATTTGAGTGGGACTTTGGCCCCAACTATCACCCCGCATTTGAAGTGCTTCTTGGCTCTACCACTGAGAATGTCAGAATAGGTCTTTTGGATGAAAATGATAAGAATGTGTGGGACCCCCGGTGTGTCTTTGTTAAAGGTAGACTAGAGTTTACACATTTTGTACACTATTTTAATTTTATAACATATATTTTTTCTTCTGAAAATGGAGTTAATATATCTAGAAAACCTGTAAGATGTAACGTCATACTGTATCTTCCCACACCAGCTAACAGTACTGAGGCAGCCTCACACAGAACAGATGCAGAAGGTAAGCTTTTCTGAATTTTGATAGTATTTAAAACTATCAGGTTTATGACAAACCCTGTTAAATCTTACAGTCTACATTTTTAAAGTGTCGTTTTGATGCTTGTATGTCTTTCAGCTGCTGAATTTGTGGATGGACACCGAGAAACACTCATTCAGGCAGTCTCCTCTGTAATAGAGATAGCGGACCGTTTACGAAGCAAGAGGATGGTAGGCAAGGAAATGTACAATGAGATTGAGAATGCACAGATACCTCAGAAGCAAATGAGGAAGTTGTATGATGCTTTAGACTCTGGAGGAACAAAAGTGAAAGCAGAATTCTATAAAGTTCTTAAGGAGAAGCTGCAGTCCCTAGTGGATGAACTGGAAGCTGGGACAAGCAGAACTTAGTGGACCTATCTCAGTTGTGTTTCAAACTGTACAGGGCTACAAATGGAGTTCTGCAAGCAGCTACATCGCTGTCCCCCCTGTGTTCTTGAATTGTGTACATATGCAGAAAGGAGCCTTTATCATCATCACCGTTATTATTATTATCCTTATGTGATCTTATCAATATGTGCCATGGCTAGTGAGATAACGACATGAACACCAGCAAATCCAGGCACAAGTACTGGAAGGACATGTCTTGTGCTACAGAGGACACATTGGCCTTCAAAGCTGAGGAAGTACCTGGTCCTGATGATCCAGGCACAGGGTTGAAACCCCAAAGTGTCTAATATAAGTGCCATTTTGTACATCGTTGTAAGCACTGCGTCTTACCTCTGTGCTAAGGTGGGACGGCCATATACTCATTTAGTTGACACAAGCAATACTTGGCCAGTCAGACCTCTCAGCCAATAATGGACTGATTGTAAAGAGTTCTCAGGCTGACCAGGCATTTAGTGCTTTTCCCAACTGAGCTCCTGATGTGCTAACCTGCCATATACAATATGGGGGCTACTTTCTGTACTGGAAAATAAGGTTATATTTATGATGTCAGGAAATTTAATAACAGTACTGTTTATGAAAACATATCCAATTAAGTTTTGAGTCTTTGGGCTTTATACATTTTGTTTTTTCATGTTTTGTATGGATTTGACCAGCTGGTGTCGCCAACATGTGATGTTGTAAAAGTGGTTGGACCTTCAATTATTTCCCATGTAATTTTTAAGCTATTTATTTTGGCCCAAAATGGCATTATCACTCCTCACCTTTTCACCATAATTTGTTGAAAAAGGGAATTCCTTGTTTCCCAGTGGGAGGACCCAGGGTGTTTTCATATTTTAGGTGATATTTATATAATGCAAATGGGCCGAGATCTGCGTTTCAGGATATTATAAGAGCAGTTTAATGTCACCGGGGGGGTCCTACTTAATTTGTCCTATGCCTCAAATATACTACTCTTCCCAGTATATATATACACATGTCTCTCAGTATGGTGTCAGGCCACCATGCTTGGTAATGCAACATTCCAGATGTCTCCGCATGGAGTTTAGAGAGTTCCTAATGATGTCCTGTGATAATCCATCTCATGCAGCTTGAATATTCTCACACAGTTCCTGCTGATTTTGCGGTAGGGGTTAGGAGGTGGAGTGATACCAGGCCTTCACTCGTTCATTCATTCATTCTTGCATCTTATAAACAGCTCATCCTTCTGGGTCAGGAGAGACACTGTAGCCTGTCCTAGCACTGCTGATAGTCAAACAATTGTTCACAACAAAAAAACCCTAACCCTGTTCTGACAGCGAGGTTTACATGTGCTGGTTTGTATGTGATGTCTGGGATGCACAGTTTACCAGATGATCTTTTGGGACATCAATTGTGGCAGTTAGATGTTAATGTTCCCATTTTTATTGGGTAAAATGATTCTGGATAATAATAACAATAATAATAATACAGTATTAGTATTATGTATACATGATTATGAACTGACTCATAGGTTTAATAATCTAATAACAGCAGCTGTATAAATTATTAACAGCAGTATTAATCTATTAATCATCACTTGAATACATAAATATGAATATTACACCTGTTTCAGATCGTCCTCTGTAGAAATCAAACAGCTGTCCAGTTGTATGAAACCATATTATCACGTGGTGTGCTAGCGCACCTACAGTTCCTGGGAGAGTTGTGGGTTCCATAACACAGGGAAGCGCATCTCTGGAGCCATCTCACACATGTAGTGTATAAACCCAGTACTCAGTTCACCTGAAATACGGTTAGCCTTGCTGTTAGCTCCCCTCGGCTATTTCACTCTAAAACTGATCCTCTAAAGCAAGTTTATCCTTTATTAATCTTCAGATTTGTATATTTAACTTTCTGAGGCTCATTCTGATAAAAACACACCCCACTACAATCACTACACCCACATTTACCTCAGAGCTGTTATTACTGTATCCACTGTTTAGAGCTAGCTGGTGCTAATGCTGCTCAGTTCACTCAAAACATCCGTGTGTGAAAGTGCCGTGGCCTTTTTTCCCCTTTATAATATTTTTATTACTTAATTTTTATAAATGTAACCAGGTTTTTTTTTCACCCTCTTGAATTTTGAAATTGTTAGTGGCAATCTGGCAACCCAGTTACTTACCAGTAGGCGTTTTGTGATCATTTCGGTCTGCCAGTATAAATGAGATACAATGCTAATTTTGTGTCACTAAATACAAAATACCACTGGTTATATCGAGCTTTTCTTGCAGTTATTGTTGAATGTCATGTATATATACTTGCAAAACTGGGAAAATATCCCCGTTCCTTACAGGTCTGCATCTGGTTAGGGGGAGATCTGGCAACCCAACAGCTGACATACTTTCACTTTGTGAGACGTGTGTTTCTCTCTTACCAGATTGCGAAGGAGCGAGGAAAGAACAAATAATGGGTATTTACACAAACTTTCTTTTATTTTTCTTCATTTTAAGATTATTTTAGCTGCTTATAGCTTATGCTTATAGCTGCTTATATAAACAGAAACAGCCACAAATAAACCTAAACCTAAACCTAAACATCTGCTAAATGCCTTAAATGTAAATGTAAACCGCAACTGCTTGCATTTACCAGACTCCCGGAAGTCGAGGATTCTGATAGATCACCACCATAAAACATCACTGCAGTAATGTTAGAGGGATTAATACAGATTAATTTTGTAGTTTATTGGGGGTCTTATTACTTTTGAACTCTTATCTGAGGTGAAACAGTAACTAGAGGTTTGTTGCTAAATTTCAGTGCTATTTTTGTATTGCTAACTTGCTTAGCCAGCTAGCTTGGCTAAACCCCCTCTGCTAGCTCCAAAACAGCTCATGTATTATGTCCTACTGTCGTCTCAGACATTTCTGGAGCCAAAGTAGAGCATAAACTCATAAAAACGAGTTCAGGTTAGCCATTTGGTCGCCAATTACCTCATATTTCCGTTCCACCTTAAATGGTGCAACGGACCACTGTTGTACCATTTAGGGTGGGACATCAAATTCGAAGAAGCAGGTATTTTGTTTGTAGGCTGGACGGTTTTTCCTCAAGGGTAAAATTGGTTTCGCATATTATTTATCATTAGCAATGGTAGGATGCCACTCATCGTGCAAATATATACGTACAGGGGAAAAGACGTGCCGAGTTTAGATAACTAACAAAAATATAAATAAAAAACATATTTACAGCACCTCCAAATAAATATATTTTGGCTACCCCATCCGAACTACACTCTACCTTGAAATGACCTTTAAACCATTTCACAATTTGTAATACTTTGTGCCTGAACGTGTGAGCCTATTTAGTATTCTATTCCGGCAGCATACTTTTTAAATGAGTCAACAATTGTAAGTTATAAAAAATTATGATATTCTGTTTATGACCCTGAACCATGTTACCTGAATGCATTTGCCCCTATGAACTATCTGGAATCATGCACTAACAACACATTCCAAAAAAAATTCCAAAAATTTTTTTTTTTTAATTTTTAATTTTTTACACATTGTGTTATTGCTTTATGCACAACAGCAATGTTCCTTGTTTAAGCCCTTGTCAGCAAAGAAAACAAATGATGTTTTGTTCCTAAAATGCACTTAACACCATTTTTTACACTTGATTTACTTACATCCAGTTTTTAAAAGAACCCTACAAATATGAAAGTTGAATTTTTTAGAGTAACCTTGGATAAATGGCACCCCAGTTGTGGAATCACTCTAAAAGTGATGGTTGTTGAGGGGATCTTCTAGTCTTGGTTTGTATGTCCTCACAGCATTTGTAAAATTATTTGCAGACTTGTACTCAGTAAATTTGTTCAGCTTGTATCACTGTAGCACCACCACATGAAAATAAATAAAATCTTGCAAGTGTCACCCGAATGTCAGTGTTTAATTTTGGCTGAAATAATGTGATGAGTACAAGCATGAGCAGTTTCAGTCAGATTACCCAAAACTGCATTTATTAATATTTTCACAGAAAATTCTATTCAGTGTGCCTTTAAAACCAACACTCAAAATCATAAAATTAATTTTTTTGTTTCAGAAACAGCAGTGTCTGATTTGGACTCATGTTCAGAGGACTTTGAGCTCGACTCAGAGTTGGATTATGGAGAATCAGGTACACATTTAAGTTACATATTGGAGTCGTGGAAGGTTTTCTTATCCTGGCAACAGTAACCACACACCTCAGAATAATATCAGAAACACCAGTGGTGAAGGTAGATGAAAGTTGAGTGGTAGAAAAATATAAAGAGTACAGAGAGTGCTCAGCACCTTCTGGAACACCGGTGTACGGGATGGGGAGGATTAAATTCAATTAAACTTTGTCATCATACCAATTCAGGGTTGTACAGTATAGCGAAACATGGCCAGACTCCTTCTCCAGTGTATTAATATGTATGTGTGTGTGTGTGTGTATATATATATATGCATATATATACAGTGCCCTCCACTATATATACAGTGCCCTCCATAATTATTGGCACCCCTGGTTAAGATGTGTTCTTTAGCTTTTCATAAATTGAGTTTTTTTCAAAATAATATAGGACCACGATGGAAAAAAGAGTAAAATCCAACCTTTAACTCAAGTGAATTTATTCAGTAGGAAAAAAATCCCACATTAAGAAATAATTGTTTATCATCAAATCATGTGTGCCACAATTATTAGCACCCCTGATGTTAATACTTTGTACAACCCCCTTTTGCCAACAAAACAGCACCTAATCTTCTCCTGTAATGTTTCACAAGATGGGAGAATACAGAAAGAGGGATCTTTGACCATTCCTCTTTGCACATTCTCTCTAAATCATCCAGCGACCTGGGTCCTCTCCTCTGCACTCTCCTCGTCAGCTCACCCCACAGGTTTTCAATGGGGTTGAGGTCTGGGGACTGAGATGGCCATGGGAGGAGCTTGATTCTGGGTGTGGTGAACCATTTCTGTGTAGATTTGGCCATATGTTTAAGGTCATTATCTTGCTGAAAGACCCAGTGACGACCCATCTTCAGCTTTCGGGCAGAAGCCACCAGATTTTGTTTTAAAATGTCCTGGTATTTCAGAGCATTCATGATGCCATGCACCCTAACAAGGTTCCCAGGGCCTTTGGAAGAGAAACAGGCCCACAGCATCACTGATCCTCCCCCGTATTTCACAGTGGGCATGAGGTGCTTGTCTGCATACTCAGCTCTTGTGTTACGAGAGACCCACTTAGAGCATTTGTTGCCAAAAAGCTCTATCTTTGTTTCATCTGACCAAAGCACACGGTCCCAGTTGAAGTCCCAGTACCGCTTAGCAAACTCCAAACGTTTGTGTTTATGATTGTGAGTGAGAAAAGTTTTTTTCCGTGCATGCCTCCCAAACAGCTTGTTGGCATGTAGATAGCGCCTGATGGTTGTTTTGGAGACTTTGTGACCCCAAGAAGCTACCATTTGTTGCAATTCTGTAACAGTGAGCTTTGGAGAACTTTTTATTTCTCTTATCATCCTCCTCACTGTGCGTGGTGGCAAAATAAACTTGCGTCCTCGTCCAGGCTTGTTTACCGCTGTACCAGTTGTTTTAAACTTCTTAATAATTCCTCTGACAGTAGATATGGACAGGTGTAGGCGAGTGGCTATTTTCTTGTAGCCATTGCCTGACTTGTGAAGGTCAACACACATCTGCCTTACTTGAATGGTATGTTCCTTTGTCTTTCCCATGTTGAAGAGAAATGGCCTCTGTGTCATGTCATATTTATACCCCAGGGAAACAGGAAGTTGTGAATTACTAATGAAATGTTCCTACATACTCTGATCAACTTCGTAAACTACTGTAGAAGTGACAGAAATACTTTTATTAAATTTATTTGCTAAGAATTGTTAGGGGTGCCAATAATTGTGGAACAGGTGATTTTATGAAGAATAATTATTTCTTAGTCAGGGATTTTATTTCCCCCTTAAAATTCACTTGAGTTAAAGGTTGGATTTTACTCTTTTTTTCCATCGTGGTCCTATATTATTTTGAAAAAAACTCAATTTATGAGAGGCTAAAGAACACATCTTAACCAGGGGTGCCAATAATTATGGAGGGCACTGTATGTATATGTATATATATTAATATAGTGTACAGTGAAAAGACCAATACACAAAAGCAGTGTGTGTAAACAGTACAGAAGGACATGTGCAAAGTGTAAGACCAGTATCAGTTTGTCAGAATGTAGAGTACTAGTGTACAGTCTGTTGAGGTAGCAGGTGTGCAGTTGTGGTCATAAATACTATAGATATATGAGGTGTACAGTGCAGGTACAGAAGTAGATGAATGTTCTGATAACAGCTAAACAGCTTACAGTGCATATGTTCGATATAGGTAAATATAGATAAAGAAATACACAGCTGGATGTTCAAGTATACATGTTAAAGTTAAAGTGCAGTGCAAACAGTCCTCTGTGAGAGTGGAGCACAGTGTGTGTGCTGGGGTGATCCGGGCTATATCAGTACAGTCTTTAGTGGTGTATTCGTATTCTGGTAACAGTCTTTAGTGGTGTAGTCATGTTCTGGTAGCAGTCTGTAGGGGTGTAGTCATGTTCTGGTAGCAGTCTGTAGTGATGTAGTCATGTCCTGGTAGCAGTCTTTAGTGGTGTAGTCGTGTTCTGGTAGCAGTCTTTAGTGATGTAGTCGTGTCCTGGTAGCAGTCTGTAGTGGTGTAGTCTTGTCCTGGTAGAAGTCTTTAGTTGTGTAATCGTGTTCTGGTAGCAGTCTTTAGTGGTGTAGTCGTGTTCTGGTAGCAGTCTTTAGTGATGTAGTCATGTCCTGGTAGCAGTCTTTAGTGGTGTAGTTGTGTTCTGGTAGGAATTTTAAGTGGTGTAGTCATGTTCTGTTAGGCGCTGCTGGTGCGACCAGTTTGACAGCTCTAGGGTAAAAGCTGTTCCTGAACTTGGTGTTTCTGGTTCGGGTGTTCCGGTACCTCTTTCCGGAGGGCAGAGGTTGGAACAGGGGATGGCTGGGGTGTGTGGGGGTCTGAGGATATGTTGACTGCTTTCCTCAGACATCTCTTGTCGTTGATGTCCTGTAAGGATGGGAGGGCAGTTGCAGTGATGTGTTATGCATTCTTTACCACCCTCTGGAAGGCCTTGCGCTCAGCAGTGGTGGCGCTGCCATACCACACATTGATGGGTGAGGTGTGTTCACCCATCCTAACACACTGTGGTCTACAGGTGAGGAAGCTCCTGACTGTATTAGGCAAATCTGAGAGCAGTAGGCCTTCAGTAATACGCTCATAATCAAAAGAACAGTTTCACCCAGTAGGAAGTGTGGGACTGCAGTGCTATTGGGTAGCTTGGGGTGGTCATACGTTTAGACTGATATGATCAATATTTATTGATCTACACATACAGAAGTCTGTCTCTCAGTATGGCATTGGGTGATATTCCATCCCATGCAGCTTGAATATTCTCACACAGTTTCTGCAGTTGCAGGTAGGGCTGGAGGTGGAGTGATGCCAGGCCTTCTGGAAATATGATGTGTGACCACGCACCGTTCATCTTGGTGCTGGTCACGGTGCCTCCACACACAGATTCTTTGGTCATTACCACCAAGACAAAAGTGTATAGTGACTCATCACTATAGATGACCTGCCTATATATGGGCTACTTTTTATTTTGTAATTTTGCGTAAAAATGTTCTAAGATGTCTTGTATGTGTGGATGTGTTCAAACTTGAAGAAAATAACAGACTTAAAAATATAAAAAAAAAAGATATTAAGGACTTTTGGAGTCACTTATGCTAGTGTTGTAAACTTAAAAATGAGATGTGATGGTGGGTAGGTATTGAAGAGAAGCCTCCACTGGCATGGTCTTGCTTGAATATGAAAATGTTTATTACAAGATTTAAAGACAGCGTCTTACACGCAATCGAGCTGCTTGTGAGAGGTCCTGTGCCATCATCTGGGATTAACATCATCAGTTTTGAACTCCAGAAAGACTAGGAAAGAAGTACAAGAAGAAGAGGCCCCCGAAAGTCCGAACAGGCCCCTGTATAAACTTTTTATACAGTGGAAAAATAGGTAACCCAGATACTTCCAAAGTTCACCCACGTCACTTCACTGCTGCGCTCCCTTCATTGGCTTCCTGTTGCTGCCTGCATCAGATTTAAAACTCTGATGTCTATGTAACGCACTCAGTAGTTGGGTGAAGGCTCCCGGGGAGGGAGATGCAACAGGGGGTTAGCTGCTTTCCCTGACCTCCATAAAGAAATCCAGGCGAGACACAGCCATTTGGAGTACTGCACCATTTATTGGGCAGGGGAGCACCCACACCTCATGGTTACAATCCCAAATAACACTGCAGCAGAACATAGAGGTTACAAAACCCCCCCGTGCCGTACTTATATAACCGTTAGCTTTGTACTCCCTCTCTTGCTTAGGACATACAGCGCGCATGCGCTCAATGCCGGCACTTAAAGTGACCGTTACATATTCCCCCCAACAAGAAAAAGGCTGACCCCAGCCACCTACAAAGCATGGCACAGGGCACAGCACATTATACCAGACATACATGACATGGTGCAGGGGACTTAAAAGCGTTGAGAGGTAGAAGAAACAAACATTCTGAAAATAATAGAAAAAAAAGTACAGTCTCCAAAATTACCCTTTTTTTTCAAATTTCTTTTCAACTTTTTTTTTTTTTTAACAATTCCTGAACATACCAAAAGTTGAAGCAGGATTACTGAAATAATCCTGAAACTAGGTTGCAAAAAAACCCCAAAACCCAGTCCCATACCTTGTACTACCGTCAGAGTACAAACTCCCTAAAGTCAACGTCGTGATCTGAGATTATAGTGAGTAAAGGAAAATTCAAAGTCTGATACCTGACTAAGATCGTCAGTGACATTGTCAATGTCATGACCTAACCTAAGGTTAGTGTGAGTGTCGAGCTTGGCTGAGCAACCTACTCTGCTCCTCAAGTCATAAGAGTGAGTGCATGGCATATCCTTCTCCTCAACAAACATATCAGCCAGAGGCTGCAAGAGTGTAATCTAACTAGACTTAAGAGTATCCAGGCCCATCTGATGCATGTGTACCCTCAACAGCCTCCTGTTCACCAATTTCTAACTCCGGCTCTCCACAGGAGGCCGGACTCAAACTATCAACCACCCCACTGGAGGAGCTGTCCTGACTAGCAGCAGTGCCTGAAGTGAGGTAGCTCTGAGACTCAGTGTGAGGTGTAGACCGTACACGAAAAGGTTGGAGGTTGACCACATGAACCACACCCATGTCTGTACCATCTACCCCTGAGAGACGATAGTTCACATCAGACAGTTTTTTAACCACTTTGTAGGGACCGGAAAAGACAGGAGCCAGTTTTGCCGTCAAATTTGCAACCGCATCTGAACGTGAATGACTTTTCAAGTGAACCAGATCCCCTGGTTCATAAACAACTGAACGGTGTATCTTGTCATAGTGGTGCTTCTGTCGCACATGACTTGATTTCCGGGAAGCACGAGCGTGGTCATGAATTCTCTGTACAGTATTTTCAGGAGTTTTTTCATCTGTGAATGGCTTCTTCAAGAGGTCTAATGGCATGGACAGTTCCCTGCCATAAAGCATTTTAGCAGGACTGACCCCTGCACTTTCGTGAGGCGTGGTACGAAGTGCAAAGCAGATCTGGGAAAGATATTTGTCCCAGGTGGTATGCTTGTCTCCCACATACGCTCTGATTGCTGCTTTTAGTGTGCGGTTAACTCTCTCCGCAGCATTAGTCTGAGGGTGATATGCAGTCGTGAAGTGATGATACGTCCCCAGTGCTTCCACGACATGATTGAAGCATACGCTTATGAACTGTTGTCCACGATCTGATATCAAGAACTTGGGAGCGCGGTGTCTTGCAAAAATGTCACTCTAAAACCGACTAGCAGCAATCTGAGCCATAGCTTCTCTCACCGCCGAGACCTCAACCCATTTACTGAAATAGTCAACAAAGACCAACAGGTAGGCATTTCCTGCCTACGCGGCAATGGCTTTGTGAACCCAAGATGACCAGCAGTCATGTGGTCGTGGTAATAGTTGAGAAGCAACCCTCTCAGAGACTCAGAAACAAACAGCTTTAGGTTGCTGAATGGATGTAAGCTACAACTGCGTTCCATGTCCCGGTAATACACAAGACCATCGGTCCTTCAGTTTCAGCCACAACTGGATCTTCCCTTTGCAGACTGCGAAGTTGTTCTTTGTCAACAAGCTCTGCCAACGACTGAGATGCCAGACCAAGGCTCGCTGTAATGGCATATCTGGGCAGTACGTAGGGCTTATGCTCCCTTGTTGTGGGTTCCTGGACAAAGCATCAGGAACAGTATTCTTGAGACCCGGCTTACGGACAAATCGAACATCAAATTGAGCGTAGTTGTGAATAAACCTGCGGTAGTAGCTGGTTAGCCCCAAGAATTGTCTCACTTGCTTAACATCAGTGGGCACAGGAAACTTCAACACGGCATCAATTTTGTCTGAGTCTAGAAGAATACCATCAGGCGAAACCTTGTAACCCAAGAACTTTAGCTCATTCCAGCAAAACTGACATTTCCCCGGCTTAAGCGTAAGTCCAGCTTTCTCCAGTCGCAAGAAAACTTCCCTCAAGTCCAGAAGATGCTGCTTAAACGTTGGCGAAGCAATCACAATGTCGTCAAGGTAAACCGCACAACATTTATAGATCAGGCCTGCCAAAACAGTGTTCATGACCCTCTGAAACATTGCCGGGGCATTGCACAGACCGAAGGGCAGAACCTTGAACTGGAATAATCCACAGTGAGACACAAAAGCAGTTTTGGTCTGGAGCCTTTTTCCACTCCAACCTGCCAGTACCCACGGGTTATGTCAAGAGTAGAGATAAACTTCCCCCGAGCAAGGAAATCAAGAGATTCATCTACTCTTGGTAGAGGATATCTGTCTCTCACCGTCACCTGATTCAGACCCTATAGTCCACACAAAATCTAGCTTCCCCTGAAAGCTTGGGAACAATGACAACTGGCACTGACCATGGACCCGAAGAGGTTCGATGATACCATCATCCAGCATAGACTGAATCTGCTCCTCAATGAGCTTCTTCTTAAGGGGTGAGGTACGGTATGGAGGAAGATTAATAGGTCTCGCATCCCCAGTGTCAATGTGATGGACAGCAACTGTTGTATGACCAAGGCGTGCTGCAAACAGACCACGGAAATCCTCCAACAGACTTCCGAGTTTGTCCTTCTGTGTGGAGTCCAGCGCCGAGCCATCAAGATCAACTGAAGAGTCAGTAGGCTGTGAGTAAGGTAGGTCTGGCCCTTCCAGTGAACATAGGTCAGTGGCAGAGGGACTATCCTCATTTTCCAAATTGAAAGGCACACTTTGTGCCCCCAGAGTAACAGTTCTGGTTGGGACATGAATGGAGATGGATGCTCTGATCATGAAATCCATCCCCAGAATAAGAGAAGTCAAGACCACAAAGCGATGGAAAAAACGTTGGCCTTGGAACCAGATTGGCAACCATGTGACTCCTACTGGATCACAGTAGGCTGAATCAGCCAACCTCAGTGGAGGGGCTGTCCACGGTTCACACTTTATGTTTCCCGATATGTCTTTATCCACATAATCCGCCAAGACAGCAGATAATGAGGCACCAGTGTCAAGTGTTGCTGACACAAACTGATTCTTGAGTTTCACACTCACACAAAAAGGCGTGTTCCAAGAAGCATTAGAGGAAGTATCCACTATATGCCCTAAGTGACGTACTTCCGCCATAGTCACACGGTTAGTAGGTACATCCACATCTCTTGAGGAGTGTTGACCACCAGGTTGATATTGTCCCCCACCTTTCGCATACCTCGATGTCTGGCCTTTCTTTTTAAACCGTTCCCGGTCCGCAACCCGTGTGTCCAAACTACCCTGGTTTGGTGACAAGAACTCAGTCACACATTCCTTGCCAGCACTGTCCCCTTGAAAAAGACTAGGGTTACGCTGAGGACAAGTACGGGAAGTGTAACCAGGCAAAGAACACTTAAAGCAGACAAAAGCTTTGGCCGATCTGGTAGGAACTACTGCGGGGCTACTTAAGTCCCAATGTCCGAGTGCAGCATGCAACTCATGCGCACGCAACAAAATATCCGTGACTGAGGATGTACAAGTACCGTAAAGGGCAATTGTGAACTTTTCCTGTGCATGTTTACAAACAAGTTCAACTTGATCTGGTTCAGCGGGAGGGCATCTGAGCTTTTTGAATTCGCTTAGGATGTGTGCTACAAACGTTAGAAGAGGTTCGTCATGGGCTTGAAAGCGGTCAAGAATAGCCTTCCAAATTCTTTCCTGATTTTCCAAAGGCAAAAAGCCCTTCTGAAAGAGCACAGAGAACTGATCCCAGCTATTCAAGAATGTGGAACCAGCGACTAGGTTCACCACAGAGAAAGCGAGGTAGTTCAGTCAGAATCTGCATATCTGAAAACCCAAAGGCCTGCCTAAAGGGGTCAAAATACTCTTAGAACCACCAAACCTTGGCGGCTCTCTTTTTTGAGTGCTGTAGCAGTGAAGCAAGAACCTGAGAAGTACTACTTAGCACAACAGAATCAGATGCAACACAACCACTCGAGCAATGATGTGCACTGCGAGAAGCCCTGGGATTAGTCCCAGCACATGGCGAAACCTGTGGGTGACGTGCATCACAGGAACACTCCTTTTAAGCACCATGTAGCCTAGAGTCAGTACAAGTCATTGGTTAACTAAGGTTAGGGGTGCTAGCACTGTGAACAGGCACGTAGGGCGTAGAAGCACTCAATGGCACAGACCATAACACACCCTGGCTACAAGAACGGGTCTTCGAGTCAGATTTCAGCTGCCTAAGAATTTCAATCTGAATTTGCAGTGATGAATTGAAACAGTCTCTTAACAGTTCCATTTCCTGATGCATTAACTGAACTTGACTTTCTAGAGAATTAGAAATAGGTGCAGAAAGAGTGGCAAATGTCCCATAGTCATCTTCAGTGGCAGACAAATGATCAAAAACATCCATTTCCAAATAATCTGCTGTGGTCTGCAGCAACCGCGCTAAAGCTAACGCCGGAAAGGAGAGCCAACAGACCCGTAAAAAAATCGGAAAGCTCCCTATGCAGCAAAAACCACGGAGCGATTCCACCAGAAAAAGTCAGAAAGAGAAAAATGAAAAATGAAACCGGCCACCAAACAACACGGGCGGTTGACGAAATGTCCGAAAAATGCAGCCAGCGAGGCCAAGCTAACAGGCAAGCTAGTCAGCTAGCACCAACATGCCCCGAACAGCGGACCACAGAAAGGGCAAAAATCAAAATGCAAAAGAGAAAAAATGAAGGCATAAGTCACCACAATCCTCGGGCCGAAAGGGACAAAAAGTTCATGGTTGTAAGTCTCTTTGGATAAGAACGTCTGCTAAATGCCTTAAATGTAAATGTAAATACTACACTAATCAATTAACTCTAATTTTCCAGATGTGTTCACTTTTTATAGTCTTATAGATGACAACAGAATAAATACACCTATTTCATGGTTTCCCAGTCAGCATGGTCTAGCTGGGTAGAATGCGGGCTGTATGTGTCTATGGTGAGCATGGGAGTAGCTCTGAGATAATAGAGTTGTAGAGGTTCCTATTGGTATCCTGTGATAATTCCTGCAGATTGTGTGGTAGGGGTGGAGGTGGAGTGACACCAGTCCTTCACCAAGAAAAAAGTGAAACTTGTCACTAAAGATGATCTGCTGCCATTGCAGTCTTTGGTGCAATGAAGTTATGTTAGGGACAGTTGTCGTAACGGTCTATGTACATGTAGTCCTGCATTGTGCAGCAGTGACAGTGGACGGCATCGCTCCTTGCTGAATGTCCGCAATCGTAGCTGTTTGGTCGGTCAGGTACAGCAATAAGGCCATCCTTGTTTACGTCACATGCATGGCCAAGCATGAAACTTGATCGTGAAACTATCATTTATGTGTCTCACACTGGCAAACCTATCCATCAATTTTTTTTATTTCTGTCAATTGATTCCTTCTGGGTGCAATTATATGTGCATAATTTTTTATTGTGTGCATGGATTGGCACCGATATTAATTGGTGTCCTTTTAATAGAAGGTTGTATTTTCAAACCTTATAGGTAGAATCAATAATGTGTAATTGTATATAGGCATAAGACATAAAATGCAAACCTTAGTTGCCTGTTTTCTTTCTGTATAGTAGAATTATAGTATATAATTTTTAAACCTTTTTTGGAGGCAAACAGTAAAATCCTGAAATGTTTGGGTTTCTTGGGGGAAGATGACTCTGGGTTACAGTCCATAACTCAGCAAACGGCACCAAACACAGTAAGAAAAGTCTCTCCAGTGCCAACAGTCAAAAACACAAACCTCTGCGCCACTCTGGAAACCCCACCACTGTACCCATATTCAGGCTCTTCAGTGTGAAAGTACAAAACAAACCTTACAGCAGTACAACGGGAACACTTTAAAAACCTGATGCAGCATGGGGACACCCCAGTATGTTTAGTCAACACATTATTTCAGTAGGATATATTTATACTTGATAATTACAGTGTTAAAATGTGGATATACAGTATAGATGATCTCGGTTCAGGTAAATGCTGACACTAGCGTAGAGAGTATGTTGTCCCAAAGCAGCTGTAAACACTGCACTAGCATACTGGACCTTACCAGGGTAACTATGTATGACCTTCATACCTACAGTTTGAAGCGCTGGTTATGCTGTGCATGCATTGTGCTCCCTAGCATGCCACAAAGCCAGTGGCCTTGGTAGATGGAGCAAAGCCTTGAAGTAACTGCTGCAGGGTTCTGCAAGGAAAGCATCTAGCCTGGAGCACTGAGTGAATGAAACAGGAGATGGTGCTTAGTGTGTCTCTGTGTCCTCCAGGACCACTTGCTATACTGCTGATTACAGATGTAGACAGTGAATTTGCAGAGAAGGACAAAAACATATTTGAAGGATATCTGAATCTTCAGTATGAAGTTTCTGGGAGACCAAACCATAAAGTAGGGCACTGAGAGTGAAGGGAAGGACCTCCAGTGGCTGGTGGAGAAATGTGGGAACAGGTATCATGTTCTCAACAATAAGAACAGGAGTGATGATACTCAGGTCACAGAGCTGCTGGAGAAGATAGAGGAGATAGAAATAGTGTCTGTTATAAAATAAACAGAAAATTATTATATTGGAGCTGGGACATAGAAAGAGAGGAGAATGTAGCTGCAAAAGATGATGAATTTGATCGCAAATGGGTATGTATGATTGTGACTTTCTTGACGCCACATACAGAAAAAAAAAGTATTAGAAGCAAGTGTGTTGGATCAGAGTTTTAGAGAGTGCTGGATTTCCGGAATCGGGAATCTGTATTTCACATAGAGAAACAAAGGAATGGTCATTATTAAAGCAGCCTATGAGCGACAGGTATGGATCTGTTGCTGCATAAAACATACTTAGACATACTTACATACTTAGACTAATGTTTTATATTCAATTGAAAACATTTTTCTTCACTCTAAATTCACCTCTTGCAGATATCACTCATCACCTCTCAGAGCTGAGGATTGTGCTGCTGGGGTACAGAGATGCTGGGAAGAGTTCATCAGGAAACACCATCCTGAACAGAGAGGAGTTTGAGTTAAAGAGAACTGCTCAGTGTGTGAAGAGACAGGAAGAAGTAGCAGGGAGACACATCACTGTGGTTGAAGCTCCAGGATGGTGGAATACTTACACTGTAGAGGAGAGCACTGAGTTACTGAAACAAGAGATTGTGCTCAGTGTGTCTCTGTGTCCTCCAGGACCTCATGCTGTACTGCTGATCATACGTGTGGACAGTGTTCTTAAAGAGAACTATAGAAGTGTATTAGAAGGATATCTGAATCTTCTCACTGATACAGTCTGGAGTCACACTGTAGTGCTATTCACCTTTGGAGACTGTCTGTTAGACACACCCATAGAGCAGCACATTGAGAGTGAAGGGAAGGAGCTTCAGGGGCTGCTGGAGAAATGTGGGAACAGGTATCATGTTCTCAACAATAAGAACAGGAGTGATGACACTCAGGTCACAGAGCTGCTGGAGAAGATAGAGGAGATGGTGGCAGCAAACAGTGGACGCCATTTTGAAATGGACAGAAAGATTCTACAGAAGGTGGAGGAGAAGAGGAGAACAGAGGAAGAGAGAGTGAAAGAGAGGAGGATGAAGGTGCAGAAACAAAGGGAGGCCATCAGAGCACAAATGGGTAAGCACGTTGGTCCTACACTGGGGTACCCAATCCTGATCCCAGAGATCTACCAATCTGCAGAGTCTAGTTCCACCATTGATTTAACACAGCTCATCCAGGAATCAAAAGCCTTTAGAAGCATCTGAACATCAGAGCCAAGTGTGCTGGATCTTATCCTTGCAGGCTGGTAGATCTCCAGGATCAGGATTAACTACATCTGTATTACATGTTATGAAACAAAGGAATGGTCATTATTAAATCCATCTATGAGCAACAAGTATGGATCTGTTGCTACATAAAACATACTTATACTATGTTCTGTGTTCAATTGAAAAAAAAAACAATTCTCTCTGAACTCCTCTCTTGCAGAAATCACTCATTACCTCTCTGGGCTGAGGATTGTGCTGCTGGGGTACAGATACGCTGGGAGGAGTTCAGCAGGAAACACCATCCTGAACAGAGAGGAGTTTGAGTTAAAGAGAAGTGCTCAGTGTGTGAAGAGACAGGGAGAAGTAGCAGGGAGACACACCACTGTGGTTGAAGCTCCAGGATGGAGGAATGTACCTGTAGAGGAGAGCACTGAGTTATTGAAACAGGAGATTGAGCTCAGTGTGTCTCTGTGTCCTCCAGGACCTCATGCTGTACTGCTGATCATACGTGTCGACATTGATTTTAATGAAAATTCTAGAAGTGTATTAGAAGGATATTTGAAACTTCTCACTGATACAGTCTGGAGTCACAGTATAGTGCTGTTCACCTTTGGAGACTGTCTGGGAGACACACCCATAGAGCAGCACATTGAGAGTGAAGGGGAGGACCTCCAGTGGCTGGTGGAGAAATGTGGGAACAGGTATCATGTTCTCAACAGTAAGAACAGGAGTGATGACACTCAGGTCACAGAGCTGCTGGAGAAGATAGAGGAGATGGTGGCAGCAAACAGTGGACGCCATTTTGAAATGGACAGAAAGATTCTACAGGAGGTGGAGGCGAAGAGGAGAGCAGAGGACGAGCGAGCGAAAGAGAGGATGATGAAGGTGCAGAGACAGAGGGAGAACTTCAAAGTGTTCAGGGGTAAGTTCATTTCGTAGCTTTGATCGTTACTGGTGGTAGTCAAATGAGGTAGCATCCCTGGGAAAGTACTCCGTAAAATTCAAATAGATGCTCATGTGTAATTCTGCTTTTGAAACATGAAACTTGCATTTAATATGGTATTTGCCGTGTTACGTATTATTCCATAGTGCCTTTCACTTTCACATCATTATACAGATTAAACAAATATTATATACGCCTTTCTTAATTCTGCTGTCTCTTCATCTTCCTACAAGTCCTAAGTCCCAGTCAAAGCATTTATTAAAAAGATTATACATTTATGTTGGCTGCTAATTAGCATGGTAGCTAACTCACCACAGCAAAAAGAGTGCTGAATGAATTGTATTTCAGGTGTGAAAGATAGAAACAGATGAAAGAATGCTTCTGGCTAGCATAGTGCATAACACCATCACCCCCAGAAAACATATGCAAGATCATCATCACAGCTACACCTATTAGGTGTCTCCTGCTAAGATAAGATGAACTTTATTATCCCACATGGGGAAATTTGCATTGTTTCAGCAGAGGAATAGCAGCAGAACCGATAGAATAACAGGAAGACTAAACTTGTCAGGATGCTCTCCACGGTGGATCTATACGAGTTGCAGAGGAGCCCACAGCAAGTTCACTCTCCACAGCCTTTGTAGAACATGGAGGCATTGTCGGGCCTTCCTGGCAATGTGTGAAGTGTCAATCGTCCAAGTAAGATCCTCGACTAAGTGGACACCAAGGAACTTGAGGCGGCTCACTCTTTCCACCACCGTGCCTCCAGTGTTCTGTGGTTTGTGTGTTCTTTACCCCTTCCTGAAGTCAATGATCAGCTCTTCGGTTTTGCTGACATTGAGGGAGAGGTTGTTGGCAGCGCACCACTCTGTGAGGAGCTTGACCTCCTCTCTGTATGGGCTCTCGTCATCTTTGGTGATGTTGCCGATTGATGTTGTGTCATCAGCAAACTTGATGATGGTGTTGGAACTTTGGGTAGCGATGCAGTCATGGGTGTACAGAGTATACAGCACTGGGGAGAGAACAATGCCTTGGGGACATCCTGTACTGAGTGTGAGGGAGGGTGAAGTGTGTTCACCCATCCTAACACACTGTGGTCTACAGGTGAGGAAGTTCCTGACTGTATTAGGTAAATTTCAGGAGACCTTCAGTAATACGCTCATAATCAAAAGAACAGTGGCACCCAGAAAGAAGTGTGGGCTTGTAATGTTATTGGCTTGGGTAGTTTAAGGTGTTGATGAATTGAGACTAATAAGGCCATATTCAGGCTTTTCAGTGTGAAATGTACAAACCTTACAGCAGTATAACGTGAACTCTGATGGGGATGCCCCAGTCCATTGTGTCAACACATTGTTTCAGTAGGATATATTTATACTTGATAATTACAGTGTTAAAATGTGGATATACTGTATAGATGATATCGGCTCAGGTAAATGCCGACACTAGCATAGAGAGTGTGTTGTCCCAAAGCAGCTGTAAACACTGCGCTAGCATACTGGACCTTACCAGGGTAACTATGTATGACCTTCATACCTACAGTATGAAGCGCTGGTGATGCGGCGCATGCATTGTGCTCCGTAGCATGCCACAAAGCCAGTGGCCTTGGTAGATGGAGAAAAGCCTTGAAGTAACTGCTGCCGGGCTCTGCAAGAAAAACATCTAGCCTAGAGCTCTGAGTTACTGAAACAGGAGATGGTGCTCAGTGTTTCTCTGTGTCCTCCAGCACCACTTGCTATACTGCTGATTACAGATGTAGACAGTGAATTTGCAGAGAAGGACAAAAACATATATGAAGGCTATCTGAATCTTCAGTATGAAGTTTCTGGGAGACCAAACCATAAAGTAGGGCACTGAGAGTGAAGGGAAGGACCTCCAGTGGCTGGTGGAGAAATGTGGGAACATGTATCATGTTCTCAACAATAAGAACAGGACTGAGGATACTCAGGTCGCAGAGCTGCTGGAGAAGATAGAGGAGATATAAATAGTGTCTGTCATAAAATAAACAGAAAATGATTATATTGGAGCTGGGACATAGAAAGAGAGGAGAACGTAGCTGCAAAAGATGATGAATTTGATCTCAAATGGATATGTATGATTGTGACTTTCTTGACGCCACGTACAGAAAAAAAACAAGTATTAGAAGCAAGTGTGTTGGATCAGAGTTTTAGAGAGTGCTGGATTTCCGGAATCGGGAATCTGTATTTCACATACAGAAACAAAGTAATGGTCATTATTTAAGCAGCCTATGAGTGACAGGTATGGATCTGTTGCTGCAGTAAACATACTTACACATACTTATATACTTAGACTAATGTTTTATATTCAATTGAAAACATTTTCCTTCTCTCTGAATTCACCTCTTGCAGATATCACTCATCACCTCTCAGAGCTGAGGATTGTGCTGCTGGGGAGCAGAGCTGCTGGGAGGAGTTCAGCAGGAAACATCATCCTGAACAGAGAGGAGTTTGAGTTAAAGAGAACTGCTCAGTGTGTGAAGAGACAGAGAGAAGAAGCAGGGAGACACCTCACTGTGGTTGAAGCTCCTGGATGGTGGAGTAATGTACCTGTAGAGGGGAGCACTGAGTTACTGAAACAAGAGACTGTCCTCAGTGTGTCTCTGTGTCCTCCAGGACCTCATGCTGTACTGCTGATCATACGTGTGGACAGAGTTTTTAAAGAGAATTCTAAAAGTGTATTAGAAGGATATTTGAATCTTCTCACTGATACAGTCTGGAGTCACACTATAGTGCTGTTCACCTTTGGAGACTGTCTGTTAGACACACCCATAGAGCAGCACATTGAGAGTGAAGGGAAGGAGCTCCAGTGGCTGGTGGAGAAATGTGGGAACAGGTATCATGTTCTCAACAATGAGAACAAGAGTGATGACATTCAGGTCACAGAGCTGCTGGAGAAGATAGAGGAGATGGTGGCAGCAAACAGTGGACGCCATTTTGAAATGGACAGAAAGATTCTACAGGAGATGGACATAGAAAGAGAGAGAATGTAGCTGCAAAAAGAGTGAAAGAGAGGATTTGATGAAATGTGCAGAAACAGAGGAGGTTTCTTGTTACAGATGAGTAAGACAAAGTATCCATAAATATATAATTGACGGATCAATTGCTTTTGGTGTGCTGGAGTCCACTGAATCGCAGAAATAATAATACATAGTAAATCTTAGTGTTTATTTTTGACTGCCTAAAGTTAACTTTTGTTACTGTATAAAACAGGGCTTAGTATTTTTACATATTTAAATTATATTTTATTTCCAAACAGTATACATAACTCTCAGACATTTTTTTTTCAGGCAGCACTCATCGTCTCTCAGAGCTGAGGATTGTGCTGCTGGGGCACAGACATTCTGGGAAGAGTTCTGCAGGACACACCATCCTGAACGAAGAGGAGTCTGAGTTAAAGAGAACTGCTCAGTGTGTGAAGAGACAGGGGGAAGTAGCAGGGAGACACATCACTGTGGTTGAAGCTCCTGGATGGTGGAGTAATGTACCTGTAGAGGGGAGCACTGAGTTACTGAAACAGGAGACTGTCCTCAGTGTGTCTCTGAGTCCTCCAGGACCTCATGCTGTACTGCTGATCATAAGTGTGGACAGTGTTTTTAAAGAAACTTGTAGAAGCATATTAGAAGGATATCTGAATCTTCTCACTGATACAGTCTGGAGTCACACTATAGTACTGTTCACCTTTGGAGACTGTCTGGGAGACACACCCATAGAGCAGCACATTGAGAGTGAAGGGAAGGAGCTCCAGTGGCTGGTGGAGAAATGTGGGAACAGGTATCATGTTCTCAACAATAAGAACAGCAGTGATGACACTCAGGTCACAGAGCTGCTGGAGAAGATAGAGGAGATGGTGGCAGTAAACAGTGGACGCCATTTTGAAATGGACAGAAAGATTCTACAGGAGATGGAGGAGAAGAGGAGAGCAGACGAAGAAAGAGTGAAAGAGAGGATGATGAAGGTGCAGAAACAGAGGAGGGGTGCAATCTGGTTACAGACCCAATCCTGATCCAGAAGACATACCAATTAGAGTCAGTTCCATATTGATAATTGACAGAATTAAATCAAAGGCCTTGCTTGAACATCAGGCCAAGTGTGTTGGATCTTAGTCCTTGCAGAATGGCAGAAATAATCAGGATACTAGTAAATCTGTAATACATGTTATGAAACTGAAAGTTAACTTTTAAATACTTTATGATGCAGGGAGTAGTATCTTTACATTTACTTATACTATGTTCTGTGTACAATTGAAAAAATAACTTCAGACATTTTTTGAAACTCCTCTCTTGCAGAAGAAGACTCATTACCTCTCAGAGCTGAGGATTGTGCTGCTGGGGTACATAAATGCCGGGAAGAGCTCAGCAGGAAACACCATCCTGAACAGAGAGGAGTTTGAGTTAAAGAGAACTGCTCAGTGTGTGAAGAGACAGGGAGAAGTAGCAGGGAGACACATCACTGTGGTTGAAGCTCCTGGATGGTGGAGTGATGAACCTGTAGAGGAGAGCACTGAGTTACTGAAACAGGAGACTGTCCTCAGTGTGTCTCTGTGTCCTCCAGGACCTCATGCTGTACTGCTGATCATACGTGTGGACTGGGTGTTTGACAGAATTGATAGAAGTGTATTAGAAGGATATCTGAATCTTCTCACTGATACAGTCTGGAGTCACACTATAGTGCTGTTCACCTTTGGAGACTGTCTGGGAGACACACCCATAGAGCAGCACATTGAGAGTGAAGGGAAGGAGCTCCAGTGGCTGGTGGAGAAATGTGGGAACAGGTATCATGTTCTCAACAATGAGAACAGGAGTGATGACACTCAGGTCACAGAGCTGCTGGAGAAGATAGAGGAGATGGTGGCAGCAAACAGTGGACGCCATTTTGAAATGGACAGAAAGATTCTACAGGAGGTGGAGGAGAAGAGGAGAGCAGAGGAAGAGCGAGTGAAAGAGAGGATGATGAAGGTGCAGAAACAGAGGAGGTGTAATCAGTTACAGATGAGTAAGACATTTATCCATAAATATATAATTGACAAATTAATTGCTTTTGGTGGTTTAGTCCACTGAATGGCAGAAATAATAATACTAGTAAATCTTAGTGTTTAATTTTGACTGAAAGTTAACTCTTGCTACTTTTAATGCAGGGCTTAGTATCTTTACATTTTATTTATAGTGATTTCCACACAGTATACATAACTTCAGACATTTTTATTTCAAGGCAGCAGAAGACGTCTTACAGAGCTTAGGATTGTGCTGCTGGGGCACAGACATACTGGAAAGAGTTCATCAGGAAACACCATCCTGAACAGAGAGGAGTCTGAGTTAAAGAGAACTGCTCAGTGTGTGAAGAGACAGGGTGAAGTAGCAGGGAGACACATCACTGTGGTTGAAGCTCCAGGATGGTGCAGGAATATACCTGTAGAGGAGAGCACTGAGTTACTGAAACAGGAGACTGTCCTCAGTGTGTCTCTGTATCCTCCAGGACCTCATGCTGTACTGCTGGCCATACGTGTGGACAGAGTTTTTAAAGAAATTCATAGAAGTATATTAGAAGGATATCTGAAACTTCTCACTGATACAGTCTGGAGTCACACAATAGTGCTGTTCACCTTTGGAGACTGTCTGGGAGACACACCCATAGAGCAGCACATTGAGAGTGAAGGGAAGGAGCTCCAGTGGCTGGTGGAGAAATGTGGAAACAGGTTTCAGGTTCTCAACAATGAGAACAGGAGTGATGACACTCAGGTCACAGAGCTGCTGGAGAAGATAGAGGAGATGGTGGCAGCAAACAGTGGACGCCATTTTGAAATGGACAGAAAGATTCTACAGGAGGTGGAGGAGAGGAGGAGAGCAAGAGAAGAGAGAGTGAAAGAGAGGATGATGAAGGTGCAGAGACAGAGGGAGAACTTCAAAGTGTTCAGGGGTAAGTTCATTTAGTAGCTTTGATCGTTACTGGTGGTAGTCAAATGAGGTAGCATCCCTGGGAAAGTACTTCTTAAAATTCAAATAGATGCTCATGTGTAATTCTGCTTTTGAAACATGAAACTTGCATTTAATATGGTATTTGCCGTGTTACGTATTATTCCATTGTGTCTTACACATTTTCTCATCATTATACAGATTAAACAAATATTATATAAGCCTTTCTTAATTCTGCTGTCTCTTCATCTTCCTACAAGTCCTAAGTCCCAGTCAAAGCATTTATTAAAAAGATTATAAATTTATGTTGGCTGCTAATTAGCATGGTAGCTAACTCACCATAGCAAACAAGAGTGCTGAATGAATTGTATTTCAGGTGTGAAAGATAGAAACAGATGAAAGAATGCTTCTGGCTAGCATAGTGCATAACACCATCACCCCCAGAAAACATATGCAAGATCATCATCACTGCTACACCTATTAGGTGTCTCCTGGTTAGATAAGATGACCTTTATTAACCCTCATGGGGAAATTTGCATTACAGCAGAGAAAAAGCAGAAGAACAGATATAGAACAAGGTAGAGTAAACTTGTCAGGATGCTCTCCATGGTGGATCTACAGGAGTTGCAGAGAAGCTGCTGTGGCAGGTTTACTCTCCTCAGCCTTCGTAGAAAGTGGAGGCGTTGTTGGGCCTTCCTGACAATGTGTGAGGAGTTTAGGGTCCAAGTAAGATCCACAAGAAAGTGGACACCAAGGAACTAGAAGCTGCTCACTCTTTCCACCACTGTGCCTCCAGTGTTCCGTGGTTTGTGGTTTCTTCCCCCCTTTCTGAAGGTTGTTGGCGGCACATCACTCTGTGAGGAGCTTGACTTTCTCTCTGTATGGGCCCTCGTCGTCTTTGGTGATGGTGTCGATCATTGTTGTGTCATCAGCAATCTTGAGGTGTTGGAACTGTGGGTTGCGATGCAGTCATGGGTGTACAGAGTATACAGCACTAGGGAGTGAACAATGCCTTGGGGACATTCTGTACTGAGTGTGAGGGAGGGTGAAGTGTGTTCACCCATCCTAACACACTGTGGTGTACAGGTGAGGAAGTTCCTGACTGTATTAGGTAAATCTCAGGAGACCCATGCAGCTTGAATATCCTTACACAGTTCCTGCAGATTGTGTGGTAGGGCTGGACCTGGAGTGAGTGCTGATCACGGTGCGTCCACACATGGATTCATTTATCATTTAGTCATCACCACCAAGATAAGTATGGGATTCGACACTGAAGATGACCTGCGGATATATGGGCCGCTTTTATTTTGTAATTTTGGGTAAAATTGTTCTAAGATGTCTTTGGTGTTTGAAAAACATTTAAGTGGTGACATTCAGCCTCATATCTCCCACACCACAACTTGAAAAACTTAACTTCATTATTACAGACATTTGGAGTCACTTGAGCTAGTCAATTAAATCTAGCAACATCTGTTTGGCATGTAATCAAAGTGCTTTTATTTTCCATAGGTGTTCACTGTTTTATAGTCTTATAGATGAAAACTAAATAAATAAACAAATACATAAATTCCAGGTTTTCCAGTCAACATGGTCTACTTGGGTAGAATGTGGACTGTATGTGTCTCTGGTGAGCATGGGAGTGGGTTAGTAGAAGAAAAAAAAAAGGTCAGATAATGGAGTTGTAGCGATTCCTAATGGTGTCCTGTGATAATCCATCCCATGCAGCTTGAATATTCTCACACAGTTCCTGCAGATGGTGCGGTGGGGTTGGAGGTGGAGTGACACCAGGTCTTCACCAACATAAAGGCGGGACTCGTCACTGAACATGATCCACTGCCATTCTGAGTCACTCCATGACAGTCTGGCACAACACCACTGCAGTCTTTGGTGACGTTGATGTGGTGTTAAAGACAGTCATTGTAACGGTCTCTGTGCTTGTAGTCCTGTGTGGTGCAGCCGTCTGACAGTGGAGGGCATCGCTCCTTGCTGAATGTCCGCAATCATAGTTGTTTGGTCGGTCAGGTACAGCAATAAGGCCATCCTTGCTTACGTCACATGCATGGCCAAGCATGAAACTTGATCATGAAACTATCATTTGTGTGTCTCACACTGGAAAACCTACCCACCAAATTTTTATTTCTGTCGGTTGATTCCTTCTGGGTGCAATTATATGTGCATAAATTCTTTTGATGACGAGTGTACATGGATTGGCAGCACCATTTAATTGGTGTCCTTTTAATAGAAGGTAGTATTTTCAGGTTAAGCAAACACTGTAAGTACAATCAATAATGTGTAATTTTATATAGACATAAGACATAAGACTGTTTTCTTTCTGTATAGTAGAATTATAGTATATAATTGTTAAATCTTTTTTGGAGGCAAACTGTAAAACACTGTAATGTTTGGGTTTCTTGGGGGAAGATGACTCTGGGTTACAGTCCATAACTCAGCAAACGGCACCAAACACAGTAAGAAAAGTGTCTCCAGTGCCAACAGTCAAAAACACAAACCTCTGCGCCACTCTGGAAACCCCACCATTGTACCCATATTCAGGCTCTTCAGTGTGAAAGTACAAAACAAACCTTACAGCAGCATCACGTGAACACTTTAAAAACCTGATGCAGCATGGGGACCAAAGTAACTGCTGCCAGAAAGTATCTAGCCTGGAGCACTGAGTTACTGAAACAGGAGATAGATAGAGGAGATGGTGGTAGAAATAGTGTCTATAAAGAGGAAAAAGCAGAAAAGGAGAAGATGATGAATGTGCACAGAAGCACAACATTCGATCACAAATGGGTATGTGCAATTGTGACTTTTCTGACGCCACATACAGAAAAAAGGTATCAGAGACAAGTGTGTTGGATCTGAGCATTCCTGAGTGCTGGATTTCCAGAATCAGGTGTATCACATGTTATGAAACAAAGGAATGGTCATTATTAAAGCAGCCTATGAGCGACAGATATAGATCTGTTGCTGTATAAAACATACTTACACAATGTTCTATGTTCGATTGAAAACATTTTCCTTCTCTCTGAATTCACCTCTTGCAGATATCACTCATCACCTCTCAGAGATAAGGATTGTGCTGCTGGGGAGCAGAGCTGCTGGGAGGAGTTCAGCAGGAAACACCATCCTGAACAGAGAGGAGTTTGAGTTAAAGAGAAGTGCTCAGTGTGTGAAGAGACAGGGAGACGTAGCAGGGAGACACATCACTGTGGTTGAAACTCCAGGATGGTGGAGTAATGTACCTGTAGAGGAGAGCACTGAGTTACTGAAACAGGAGACTGTCCTCAGTGTGTCTCTGTGTCCTCCAGGACCTCATGCTGTACTGCTGATCATGCGTGTGGACAGAGTTTTTAAAGAGAACTATAGAAGTGTATTAGAAGGATATCTGAATCTTCTCACTGATACAGTCTGGAGTCACACTATAGTGCTGTTCACCTTTGGAGATTGGCTGGGAGACACACCCATAGAGCAGCACATTGAGAGTGAAGGGAAGGAGCTCCAGTGGCTGGTGGAGAAATGTGGGAACAGGTATCATGTTCTCAACAATAAGAACAGGAGTGATGACACTCAGGTCACAGAGCTGCTGGAGAAGATAGAGGAGATGGTGGCAGCAAACAGTGGACGCCATTTTGAAATGGACAGAAAGATTCTACAGGAGGTGGAGGAGAAGAGGAGAGCAAGAGAAGAGAGAGTGAAAGAGAGGATGATGAAGGTGCAGAGACAGAGGGAGAACTTCAAGGTGTTCAGGGGTAAGTTCATTTAGAAGCTTTGATCGTTACTGGTGGTAGTCAAATGAGGTAGCATCCCTGGGAAAGTAATTCTTAAAATTCAAATAGATGCTCATGTGTAATTCTGCTTTTGAAACATGAAACCTGCATTTAATATGGTATTTGCCGTGTTACGTATTGTTCCATAGCTCCTTACACTTTCACATCATTATACAGATTAAACAAATATTATATACGGCTTTCTTAATTCTGCTGTCTCTTCATCTTCCTACAAGTCCTTAGTCCCAGTCAAAGCATTTATTAAAAAGAAAATTATAAATTTATGTTGGCTGCTAATTAGCATGGTAGCTAACTCACCACAGCAAAAAGAGTGCTGAATGAATTGTATTTCAGGTGTGAAAGATAGAAACAGATGAAAGAATGCTTTAGGCTAGCATAGTGCATAACACCATCACCCCCAGAAAACATATGCAAGATCATCATCACTGCTACACCTATTAGGTGTCTCCTGGTAAGATAAGATGAACTTTATTATCCCACATGGGGAAATTTGCATTGTTACAGCAGAGGAATAGCAGCAGAACAGATAGAATAACAGGAAGACTAAACTTGTCAGGATGCTCTCCACGGTGGATCTATATAAGTTCCAGAGGAGCCCACAGCAAGTTCACTCCCCACAGCCTATGTTGAACATGGAGGCATTGTTGGGCCTTCCTGGCAATGTGTGAGGTGTTAATCGTCCAAGTAAGATCCTCGGCTAAGTGGACACCAAGGAACTTGAAGCTGCACACGCTTTCTACCACCGTGCCTCCAGTGTTCCGTGGTTTGTACGTTCTTTCCCCCTTCCTGAAGTCAATGATCAGCTCTTCGGTTTTGCTGACATTGAGGGAGAGGTTGTTGGCGGCACATCACTCTGTGAGGAGCTTGACCTCCTCTCTGTATGGGCTCTCGTCATCTTTGGTGATGTTGCCGATTGTCGTTGTGTCATCAGCAAACTTAATGATGATGTTGGAACTTTGGGTAGCGATGCAATCGTAGGTGTACAGAGTGTACTACATTGGGCAGAGAACAATGCCTTGGGGACATTCTGTACTGAGTGTGTTAGGAGGGTGAGGTTTGTTCACCCATCCTAACACACTGTGGTCTATAGGTGAGGAAGTTCCTCACTGGATTATGCAAATCTGAGGACACCTTTAGTAATACGCTCATAATCAAAAGAACAGTGGCACCCAGCAAGAAGTGTGGGCTTGTAATGTTATTGGCTTGGGTAGTTTAAGGTGTTGATGAATTGAGACTAATATTGCCATGTTTAGGCTCTTCAGTGTGAAACGTACAAAACAAACCTTACAGCAGTATAACGTGAACTCTGATGTGGACCCCCCAGTCCATTGTGTCAACACATTATTGTAGTAGGATATATTTATACTTGATAATTACAGTGTTAAAATGTGGATATACTGTATAAATGATCTCAGCTCAGGTGAATGCTAACACTAGCGTAGAGAGTATGTCGTCAGAAAGCAGCTGTAAACACTGCACTATCATACTGTAACAGTCGGACCAACTCCACCGTTTCTAAAAGAAGATCCAAAACTAATTTGGTGAGATAAAAACATGAACACCAGAATTTCAGAGAGTTTGAACCAGTTAGAGTTTAGTCACTATTTCCCAAGACAACAAACAACACACCAACAACAGTAGATTATAACAGTGACTACGAAGGTCTTGTGAGTGGAATAATGTCCACAGATAGTCCAAAAGATTCCAAAAGGATAATGTTCTAAAAAAAAATTCTCAAGAAAAATCAAAAATCAAAACAGGGCCCAGCAATGACAAAAACAAAACAAAACAAAAAAAACAGGAATGAGCTCGCCCAGTTCCTTGAGGTATC
Organism: Prochilodus magdalenae; assembly: GCA_024036415.1. Classification (NCBI taxonomy): domain Eukaryota; kingdom Metazoa; phylum Chordata; class Actinopteri; order Characiformes; family Prochilodontidae; genus Prochilodus; species Prochilodus magdalenae. Next base: position 18,409 of record JAMWET010003568.1, on the reverse strand, counting down.
TCCATGAATAACGAGGAATCCAATCTTCAAGGACAAAAAATGAGTATTATCGGGAGTGCAAGTTGGTTAGAGCTTGACCAGCAATGATCCACCTGGCCTATCTTCCCCAAACTTGATCCTCTATCCAAAATGGCTGCCACCCTTTTTTCTTTTCTTCCTGTTTCCTAACCAGGGTTCATATTCAAAAAAAGAGTCCCCTGTTGGAACAACCAGGAAACATCGTCAAAATAAGATATATAAAAAAAACAAAACATAATAAAATGACCAAAAATAGAATGAGGCCACAACTATCAAAACTTTCAAGTGAGCAGTATTAAAAGGAGATCAAGGATTTGGTATTCTGTGGGTTGACCTAACTAAAACTATTTAAAATTCATGTTAGTGTTAATTATTAAAATAGGAATTCCACAGGTCCCCTTATGTGTTGTTACAATACTGGACCTTACCAGGGTGACTATGTATGACACTTCATACCTACAGTTTGAAGCGCTGGTTATGCTGCACATGCATTGTGCTCCGTAGCCTGCCACAAAGCCAGTGGCCTTGGTAGATGGAGCAAAGCCTTGAAGTAACTGCTGCCAGGCACTGCAAGTTACTGAAACAGGAAATGGTGCTCAGTGTGTCTCTGTGTCCTCCAGGACCACTTGCTATACTACTGATTACAGATGTAGACATTGAATTTGCAGAGAAGGACAAAAACATATTTGAAGGATATCTGAATCTTCAGTATGAAGTTTCTGGGAGACCAAACCGTAAAGTAGGGCACTGAGAGTGAAGGGAAGGAGCTCCAGTGGCTGGTGGAGAAATGTGGGAACAGGTATCATGTTCTTAACAATAAGAACAGGAGTGAGGATACTCAGGTCACAGAGCTGCTGGAGAAGATAGAGGAGATAGAAATAGTGTCTGTTATAAAATAAACAGAAAATTATTATATTGGAGCTGGGACATAGAAAGAGAGGAGAATGTAGCTGCAAAAGATGATGAAATTGATCTTAAATGGGTATGTATGATTGTGACTTTCTTGACGCCACATACAGAAAAAAAAGTATTAGAAGCAAGTGTGTTGGATCAGAGTTTTAGAGAGTGCTGGATTTCCGGAATCGGGAATCTGTATTTCACATACAGAAACAAAGGAATGGTCATTATTAAAGCAGCCTATGAGCAACAGGTATCTATCTGTTGCTGCATAAAACATACTTACACATACTTACACTAATGTTTTATATTCAATTGAAAACATTTTTCTTCTCTCTGAATTCACCTCTTGCAGATATCACTCATTACCTCTCTGAGCTGAGGATTGTGGTGTTGGGGAGCAGAGCTGCTGGGAAGAGTTCAGCAGGAAACACCATCCTGAACAGAGAGGAGTTTGAGTTAAAGGGAACTGCTCAGTGTGTGAAGAGACAGGGAGACGTAGCAGGGAGACGCATCACTGTGGTTGAAGCTCCTGGATGGTGGAGTATTGTACCTGTTGAGGAGAGCACTGAGTTACTGAAACAAGAGATTGTGCTCAGTGTGTCTCTGTGTCCTCCAGGACCTCATGCTGTACTGCTGATCATACGTGTGGAGGGTGTTTGCATAGAGAATTATAGAAGTGTATTAGGAGGATATCTGAAAATTCTCACTGATACAGTCTGGAGTCACACTATAGTGCTGTTCACCTGTGGAGACTGTCTGGGAGACACACCCATAGAGCAGTACATTGAGAGTGAAGGGAAGGGGCTGCAGTGGCTGGTGGAGAAATGTGGGAACAGGTATCATGTTCTCAACAATAAGAACAGGAGTGATGACACTCAGGTCACAGGGCTGCTGGAGAAGATAGAGGAGATGGTGGCAGCAAACAGTGGACGCCATTTTGAAGTGGATAGAAAGATTCTACAGGAAGTGGAGGAGAAGAGGAAAGCAGAGGAAGAGAGAGTGAAAGAGAGGATGATGAAGGTGCAGAAACAGAGGAGGTGTAATCAGTTACAGATGAGTAAGACATTTATCCATAAATATATAATTGACAAATTAATTGCTTTTGGTGGTTTAGTCCACTGAATGGCAGAAATAATAATACTAGTAAATCTTAGTGTTTAATTTTGACTGAAAGTTAACTTTTGCTACTTTTAATGCAGGGCTTAGTATTTTTACATTTTATTTATATTGATTTCCACACAGTATACATAACTTCAGACATTTTTATTTCAAGGCAGCAGAAGACGTCTCTCAGAGCTGAGGATTGTGCTGCTGGGGCACAGACATTCTGGGAAGAGTTCTGCAGGAAACACCATCCTGAACGAAGAGGAGTCTGAGTTAAAGAGAACTGCTCAGTGTGTGAAGAGACAGGGGGAAGTAGCAGGGAGACACATCACTGTGGTTGAAGCTCCAGGATGGTGGAATAATGTACCTGTAGAGGAGAGCACTGAGTTACTGAAACAGGAGACTGTCCTCAGTGTGTCTCTGTGTCCTCCAGGACCTCATGCTGTACTACTGATCATACGTGTGGACAGAGTTTTTAAAGAAACTCATAGAAGTGTATTAGGAGTATATCTGAAACTTCTCACTGATACAGTCTGGAGTCACACTATAGTGCTGTTCACCTTTGGAGACTGTCTGGGAGACACACCCATAGAGCAGCACATTGAGAGTGAAGGGAAGGAGCTCCAGTGGCTGGTGGAGAAATGTGGGAACAGGTATCATGTTCTCAACAATGAGAACAAGAGTGATGACATTCAGGTCACAGAGCTGCTGGAGAAGATAGAGGAGATGGTGGCAGCAAACAGTGGACGCCCTTTTGAAATAAACAGAAAGATTCTACAGGAAGTGGAGAAGAAGAGGAGAGCAGAGGAAGAGAGAGTGAAAGAGAGGATGATGAAGGTGCAGAAACAGAGGAGGTGTAATCAGTTACAGATGAGTAAGACATTTATCCATAAATATATAATTGACAAATTAATTGCTTTTGGTGTTTTAGTCCACTGAATGGCAGAAATAATAATACTAGTAAATCTTAGTGTTTAATTTTGACTGAAAGTTAACTTTTGCTACTTTTAATGCAGGGCTTAGTATCTTTACATTTTATTTATATTGATTTCAACACAGTATACATAACTTCAAACATTTTTATTTCAAGGCAGCAGAAAACGTCTCTCAGAGCTGAGGATTGTGCTGCTGGGGCACAGACATTCTGGGAAGAGTTCTGCAGGAAACACCATCCTGAACGGAGAGGAGTCTGAGTTAAAGAGAACTGCTCAGTGTGTGAAGAGACAGGGGGAAGTAGCAGGAAGACACATCACTGTGGTTGAAGCTCCAGGATGGTGGAGGAATATACCTGTAGAGGAGAGCGCTGAGTTACTGAAAGAGGAGATTGTGCTCAGTGTGTCTCTGTGTCCTCCAGGACCTCATGCTGTACTGCTGGCCATACGTGTGGACAGAGTTTTTAAAGAAATTTATAGAAGTGTATTAGTAGGATATCTGAATCTTCTCACTGATACAGTCTGGAGTCACACTGTGGTACTGTTCACCTGTGGAGACTGGCTGGGAGACACACCCATAGAGCAGCACATTGAGAGTGAAGGGAAGGACCTCCAGTGGCTGCTGGAGAAATGTGGAAACAGGTATCATGTTCTCAACAATGAGAACAGGAGTGATGACATTCAGGTCACAGAGCTGCTGGAGAAGATAGAGGAGATGGTGGCAGCAAACAGTGGACGCCATCTTGTAATGGACAGAAAGATTCTACAGGAGGTGGAGTCGAAGAGGAGAGCAGTAGAAGAGAGAGTGAAAGAGAGGATGATGAAGGTGCAGAGACAGAGGGAGAACTTCAAAGTGTTCAGGGGTAAGTTTATTTAGTAGCTTTGATCGTTACTGGTGGTAGTCAAATGAGGTAGCATCCCTGGGAAAGTACTTCTTAAAATTCAAATAGATGCTCATGTGCAATTCTGCCTTTGAAACATGAAACTTGCATTTAATATGGTATTTGCCGTGTTACGTATTATTCCATAGCTCCTTACACTTTCACATCATTATACAGATTAAACAAATATTATATACGGCTTTCTTAATTCTGCTGTCTCTTCATCTTCCTACAAGTCCTAAGTCCCAGTCAAAGCATTTATTAAAAATATTATAAATTTATGTTCGCTGCTAATTAGCATGGTAGCTAACTCACAACAGCAAACAAGAGTGCTGAATGAATTGTATTTCAGGTGTAAAAGACAGAAACAGATGAAAGAATGCTTCTGGCTAGCATAGTGCATAACACCATCACCCCCAGAAAACATATGCAAGATCATCATCACTGCTACACCTATTAGGTTTCTCCTGGTAAGATAAGATGAACTTTATTATCCCACATGGGGAAATTTGCATTGTTACAGCAGAGGAATAGCAGCAGAACAGATATAATAAGAGGAAGACTAAATTTGTCAGGATGCTCTCCATGGTGGATCTATATAAGTTGCAGAGGAGCCCAAAGCAAGTTCCCCCCCTTCAGCCTTTGTAGAACATAGAGGCATTGTTAGGCCTTCCTGGCAATGTGTGAGGTGATAATCGTTCAAGTAAGATCGTCGACTAAGTGCACACCAAGGAACTTGAAGTTGCTCACTCTTTCCACCACCGTGCCTCCAGTGTCCCGTGGTTTGTGCGTTCTTTACCCCTTCCTGAAGTCAATGATCAGCTCTTCGGTTTTGCTGATATTGAGGGAGAGGTTGTTGGCGGCACATCACTCTGTGAGGAGCTTGACCTCCTCTCTGTATGGGCCCTCGTCGTCTTTGGTGATGTTGCCGATTATTGTTGTGTCATCAGCAAACTTGATGATGATGTTGGAACTGTGGGTTGCGATGCAATCGTAGGTGTACAGAGTGTACTGCATTGGGGAGAGAACAATGCCTTGGGGACATTCTGTACTGAGTGTGAGGGAGGGTGAAGTGTGTTCACCCATCCTAACACACTGTGGTCTACAGGTGAGGAAGATCCTGACTGTATTAGGTAAATCTCAGGAGACCTTTAGTAATACGCTCATAATCAAAAGAACAGTGGCACCTAGCAAGAAGTGTGGGCTTGTAATGTTATTGGCTTGGGTAGGATAAGGTGTTGATGAATTGAGACTAATAAGGCCATATTCAGGCTCTTCAGTGTGAAAGTACAAAACAAACCTTACAGCAGCATAACGTGAACTCTGATGGGGACGCCCCAGTCCATTGTGTCAACACATTATTGTAGTAGGATATATTTATACTTGATAATTACAGTGTTAAAATGTGGATATACTGTATAGATGATCTCGGCTCAGGTGAATGCTGACACTAGCGTAGAGAGTATGTTGTCCCAAAGCAGCTGTAAACACAGCGCTAGCATACTGGACCTTACCAGGGTAACTATGTATGACCTTCATACCTACAGTTTGAAGCGCTGGTTATGCTGCGCATGCATTGTGCTCCGTAGCCTGCCACAAAGCCAGTGGCCTTGGTAGATGGAGCAAAGCCTTGAGGTAACTGCTGCCGGGCTCTGCAAGGAAAGCATCTAGCCTGGAGCACTGTGTGAATGAAACAGGAGATGGTGCTCAGTGTTTCTCTGTGTCCTCCAGGACCACTTGCTATACTGCTGATTACAGATGTAGACAGTGAATTTGCAGAGAGGAACAAAAACATATTTGAAGGATATCTGAATCTTCAGTATGAAGTTTCTGGGAGACCAAACCATAAAGTAGGGCACTGAGAGTGAAGGGAAGGACCTCCAGTGGCTGGTGGAGAAATGTGGGAACAGGTATCATGTTCTCAACAATAAGAACAGGAGTGATGATACTCAGGTCACAGAGCTGCTGGAGAAGATAGAGGAGATAGAAATAGTGTCTGTCATAAAATAAACAGAAAATTATTATATTGGAGCTGGGACATAGAAAGAGAGGAGAATGTAGCTGCAAAAGATGATGAATTTGATCTCAAATAGATATTTATGATTGTGACTTTCTTGACGCCACATACAGAAAAAAAAATTATTAGAAGCAAGTGTGTTGGATCAGAATTTTAGAGAGTGCTGGATTTCCGGAATCGGGAATCTGTATTTCACATACAGAAACAAAGGAATGGTCATTATTAAAGCAGCCTATGAGCGACAGGTATGGATCTGTTGCTGTATAAAACATACTTACACATACTTACATACTTAGACTAATGTTTTATATTCAGTTGAAAACATTTTTCTTCTCTCTGAATTCACCTCTTGCAGATGTCACTCATCACCTCTCAGAGCTGAGGATTGTGCTGCTGGGGAGCAGAGCTGCTGGGAAGAGTTCAGCAGGAAACACCATCCTGAACAGAGAGGAGTTTGAGTTAAAGAGAACTGCTCAGTGTGTGAAGAGACAGGGAGACGTAGCAGGGAGACACATCACTGTGGTTGAAGCTCCAGGATGGAGTAATGTACCTGTAGAGGAGAGCACTGAGTTACTGAAACAGGAGATTGTGCTCAGTGTGTCTCTGTGTCCTCCAGGACCTCATGCTGTATTGCTGATCATACGTGTGGACTTGGTTTACATAGAGAATTACAGATGCGTATTAGGAGGATATCTGAATCTTCTCACTGATACAGTCTGGAGTCACACTATAGTGCTGTTTACCTGTGGAGACTGTCTGGGAGACACACCCATAGAGCAGCACATTGAGAGTGAAGGGAAGGAGCTCCAGTGGCTGCTGGAGAAATGTGGGAACAGGTATCATGTTCTCAACAATAAGAACAGGAGTGATGACACTCAGGTCACAGAGCTGCTGGAGAAGATAGAGGAGATGGTGGCAGCAAACAGTGGACGCCATTTTGAAATGGACAGAAAGATTCTACAGGAGGTGGAGAAGAATAGGACAGCAGGAGAAGATAGAGTGAAAGAGAGAATGATGAAGGTGCAGAGACAGAGGGAGAACTTCAAAGTGTCCAGGGGTAAGTTCATTTAGTAGCTTTGATCGTTACTGGTGGTAGTCGAATGAGGTAGCATCCCTGGGAAAGTACTTCTTAAAATTCAAATTGATGCTCATGTGTAATTCTGCTTTTGAAACATGAAACTTGCATTTAATATGGTATTTGCCGTGTTACGTATTATTCCATAGTGCCTTTGTTACATCTGTCTGTCTGCCTGTCCCTGTCCATGTGCTTTTGTTTAGATCATGTGACCTTTGTTGTCTTTCCCCATGTGCGTCTGTCTGTTTTGGTCATGTGCCCCTCCTGTCTCCGCCCTCTAGGTCCTGTGTTTGTAGCCCCGCCCCTTCCCAGGTGTTCCCTGTTAGTCTTTGTCCTTTTATATGGCCTGTTGTTCCCTGTGTGTTTGCTTGGTGTTTTGTGTTCTTGTATTACGTCGGTGTCTAGGAGTTGTTTTGTGTTCGTAGAATCTGTTCGAGTTCATGTTTGATGTTCCTGTTTTGGTTTGTTGTTTTTTCTCTGAGGTTCTGTGTTAGTTTGGATTTTTGTTGATTAAACCACTTTGCACTTACGTCCTGCCTCCACGTCAACCCCTCGCTTCCTTGACAAACATGAACTGGAACAGATTCTATGAACACAAAACAACTCCTAGACACCGACGTAACACAAGAAGACACAACACCAAGCAAACACACAGGGAACAACAGGCCATATTAAAGGACAACGACTAACAAGGAACACCTGGGAAGGGGCGGGGCTACAAACACAGGACCTAGAGGGCGGAGACAGGAGGGGCACATGACCAAAACAGACAGACGCACATGGGGCAAGACAACAAAGGTCACATGATCTAAACAAAAGCACATGGACGGGGACAGGCAGTCAGACAGATGTAACAGCCTTACACTTTCACATCATTATACAGATTAAACAAATATTATATACGGCTTTCTTAATTCTGCTGTCTCTTCATCTTCCTACAAGTCCTAAGTCCCAGTCAAAGCATTTATTAAAAAGATTATAATTTTATGTTGGCTGCTAATTAGCATGGTAGCTAACTCACCACAGCAAAAAGAGTGCTGAATGAACTAGAAAGAGATGAAGGAATGCTTCTGGCTAGCATAGTGCGTAACACCATCACCCCCAGAAAACATGCAAGATCATCATCACTGCTACACCTATTAGGTGTCTCCTGGTAAGATAAGATGACCTTTATTATCCCACATGGGGAAATTTGCATTACAGCAGAAGAATAGCAGAAGAACAGATACAGAACAAGAGGTAGACTAAACTTGTCAGGATGCTCTCCATGGTGGATCTACAGGAGTTGCAGAGAAGCTGCTGTGGCAGGTTCACTCTCCTCGGCCTTCGTATGAAGTGGAGGCGTTGTTGGGCCTTCCTGACAATGTGTGAGGTGTTTAGGGTCCAAGTAAGATCCTCGGCTAAGTGGACACCAAGGAACTTGAGGCTGCTCACTCTTTCCACCACCGTGCCTCCAGTGTTCCGTGGTTTGTGCGTTCTTCCCCCCTTTCTGAAGTCAATGATCAGCTCTTCGGTTTTGCTAACATTGAGGGAGAGGTTGTTGGCGACACACCACTCTGTGAGGAGCTTGACCTCCTCTCTGTATGGGCCCTCGTCGTCTTTGGTGATGTTGCCGATTATTGTTGTGTCATCAGCAAACTTGTTGGAACTGTGGGTTGCGATGCAGTCGTGGGTGTACAGAGTATACAGCACTGGGGAGAGAATAATGCCTTGGGGACATCCTGTACTGAGTGTGAGGGAGGGTGAAGTGTGTTCACCCATCCTAACACACTGTGGTCTACAGGTGAGGAAGTTCCTGACTGTATTAGGTAAATCTCAGGAGACCTTCAGAAATACGCTCATAATCAAAAGAACACTGGCACCCAGAAAGAAGTATGGGAGTGGAATGCTATTGAGCTAGGTTGGGGTGGTGATATATTTAGACTGACATGGACAGTATTTATTGAGCTACACATACAGAAGTAGTGTCTCTGAGTATGGCATCGGGTGATAATCCATCCCAGGCAGCTTGAATATCCTTACACAGTTCCTGCAGATTGTGTGGTAGGGCTGGAGGTGGAGTGAGTGCTGATCACGGTGCGTCCACACATGGATTCATTCTATTCAATTCATTCTATTCATGTTGTATGTTGGATTAAAAATATTTTCCTTCTCTCTGAATTCACCTCTTGCAGATATCACTCATCACCTCTCGGAGCTGAAGATTGTGCTGCTGGGGTACAGAGATGCTGGGAAGAGTTCATCAGGAAACACCATCCTGAACAGAGAGGAGTTTGAGTTAAAGAGCACTGCTCAGTGTGTGAAGAGACAGGGAGAAGTAGCAGGGAGACACATCACTGTGGTTGAAGCTCCAGGATGGTGGAATAATTACACTGTAGAGAACAGCACTGAGTTACTGAAACAAGAGATTGTGCTCAGTGTGTCTCTGTGTCCTCCAGGACCTCATGCTGTACTGCTGATCATACGTGTGGACAGTGTTTGCAAGAATTACAGATCCGTATTAGAAGGATATCTGAAACTTCTCACTGATACAGTCTGGAGTCACACTGTAGTACTGTTCTCCGGTGGAGACCGTCTGGGAGACACACCCATAGAGCTGCACATTGAGAGTGAAGGGAAGGAGCTCCAGTGGCTGGTGGAGAAATGTGGGAACAGATATCATGTTTTCAACAATAAGAACAGGAGTGATGACACTCAGGTCACAGAGCTGCTGGAGAAGATAGAGGAGATGGTGGCAGCAAACAGTGGACGCCATTTTGAAATGGGCAAAAAGATTCTACAGGAGGTGGAGGAGAAGAGGAGAGCAGGAGAAGAGAGAGTGAAAGAGAGGAGGATGAAGGTGCAGAGACAGAGGGAGAACTTCAAGGTGTTCAGGGGTAAGTTCATTTAGAAGCTTTGATCGTTACTGGTGGTGGTCAAATGAGGTAGCATCCCTGGGAAGTACTTCTTAAAATTCAAATAGTTGCTCATGTGTAATTCTGCTTTTGAAACATGAAACCTGCATTTAATATGGTATTTGCCTTTTAGGTATTGTTCCATAGTGCCTTACACTTTCACATCATTATACAGATTAAACAAATATTATTTCTTAATTCTGCTGTCTCTTCATCCTCCTACAAGTCCTAAGTCCCAGTCAAAGCATTTATTAAAAAGATTATGAATTTATGTTCGCTGCTAATTAGCGTGGTAGCTAACTCACCACAGCAAAAAGTGTGCTGAATGAATTGTATTTCAGGTGTGAACGATAGAAACAGATGAAAGAATGCTTCTGGCTAGCATAGTGCATAACACCATCACCCCCAGAAAACATATGCAAGATCATCATCACAGCTACACCTATTAGGTGTCTCCTGGTAAGATAAGATGACCTTTATTATCCCACATAGGAAAATTTGCATTTCAGCAGAAGAATAGCAGAAGAACAAATGCAGAACAAGAGGTAGACTAAACTTGTCAGGATGCTCTCCATGGTGGGTCTATAGGAGTTGCAGAAAAGCTGCTGTGGCAGGTTCACTCTCCTCAGCCTTCATAGGAAGTGGAGGCGTTGTTGGGCCTTCCTGACAACGTGTGAGGTGTTTAGGGTCCTAGTAAGATACTCGGCTAAGTGGACACCAAGGAACTTGAAGCTGCTCACTCTTTCCACCACTGTGCCTCCAGTGTTCTGTGGTTTGTGCGTTCGTTCCCCCTTCCTGAATTCAATGATCAGCTCTTCGGTTATGCTGACATTGAGGGAGAGGTTGTTGGCGGCACACCACTCTGTGAGGAGCTTAACCTCCTCTCTGTATGGGCCCTCGTCGTCTTTGGTGATGTTGCCGATTATTGTTGTGTCATCAGCAAACTTGATGGTGTTGGAACTGTGGGTTGCGATGCAGTCGTGGGTGTACAGAGTATACAGCACTGGGGAGTGAACAATGCCTTGGGGACATCCTGTACTGAGTGTGAGGGAGGGTGAAGTGTGTTCACCCATCCTAACACACTGTGGTCTACAGGTGAGGAAGTTCCTGACTGTATTAGGTAAATCTCAGGAGACCTTCAGTAATACGCTCATAATCAAAAGAACAGTGGCACCCAGAAAGAAGTGTGGGAGTGCAATGCTATTGGGTTAGGTTGGGGTGGTGATGAATTTAGTCTAACATGGACAGTATTTACTGAGCTACACATACAGAAGTAGTGTCTCTAAGTACGGCATCGGGTGATAATCCATCCCATGCAGCTTGAATATCTTTACACAGTTCCTGCAGATTGTGTGGTAGGGCTGGTGGTGGAGTGAGTGCTGATCACGGTGCGTCCAAAAATGGATTCCATCTATTCTATTCATTCTATTCATGTTCTATATTCGACTGAAAACATTTTCCTTCTCTCTGAATTCACCTCTTGCAGATATCACTCATCACCTCTCGGAGCTGAAGATTGTGCTGCTGGGGTACAGACATTCTGGGAAGAGTTCATCAGGAAACACCATCCTTAACAGAGAGGAGTTTGAGTTAAAGAGCACTGCTCAGTGTGTGAAGAGACAGGGAGAAGTAGCAGGGAGACACATTACTGTGGTTGAAGCTCCAGGATGGTGGAATAATTACACTGTACAGGAGAGAACTGAGTTACTGAAACAAGAGATTGTGCTCAGTATGTCTCTGTGTCCTCCAGGACCTCATGCTGTACTGCTGATCATACGTGTGGACTTTTTATTTAAAGAGAACTATAGAAGAGTATTAGAAGGATATCTGAATCTTCTCACTGATACAGTCTGGAGTCACACTATAGTGCTGTTCACCTTTGGAGACTGTCTGGGAGACACACCCATAGAGCAGCACATTGAGAGTGAAGGGAAGGAGCTCCAGTGGCTGGTGGAGAAATGTGGGAACAGGTATCATGTTCTCAACAATGAGAACAGGAGTGATGACACTCAGGTCACAGAGCTGCTGGAGAAGATAGAGGAGATGGTGGCAGCAAACAGTGGACGCCATTTTGAAATGGACAGAAAGATTCTACAGGGGGTGGAGGAGAAGAGGAGAGCAGAGGAAGAGAGAGTGAACGAGAGGATGATGAAGGTGCAGAGACAGAGGGAGAACTTCAAAGTGTTTAGGGGTAAGTTCATTTAGTAGCTTTGATCGTTACTGGTGGTAGTCAAATGAGGTAGCATCCCTGGGAAAATACTTCTTAAAATTCAAATAGTTGCTCATGTGTAATTCTGCTTTTGAAACATGAAACTTGCATTTAATATGGTATTTGCCGTGTTAGGTATTGTTCCATAGTTCCTTACACTTTCACATCATAATACAGATTAAACAAATATTATATACGGCTTTCTTAATTCTGCTGTCTCTTCATCTTCCTACAAGTCCTAAGTCCCAGTCAAAGCATTTATTAAAAAGATTATAAATTTATGTTGGCTGCTAATTAGCATGGTAGCTAACTCACCACAGCAAAAAGAGTGCTGAATGAATTGCATTTCAGGTGTGAAAGATAGAAAGAGATGAAAGAATGCTTCTGGCTAGCATAGTGCATAACACCATCACCCCCAGAAAACATATGCAAGATCATCATCACTGCTACACCTATTAGGTGTCTCCTGGTAAGATAAGATGACCTTTATTATCCCACATAGTGAAATTTGCATTACTGCAGAAGAACAGCAGAAGAACAGATACAGAACACGGTAGACTAAACTTGTCAGGATGCTCTTCATGGTGGATCTACAGGAGTTGCAGAGAAGCTGCTGTGGCAGGTTCACTCTCCTCGGCCTTCGTAGGAAGTGGAGGTGTTGTTGGGACTTCCTGACAACGTGTGAGGTGTTTAGGGTCCATGTAAGATCCTCGGCTAAGTGGACACCAAGGAACTTGAGGCTGCTCACTCTTTCCACCACTGTGCCTCCAGTGTTCTGTGGTTTGTGCCTTCTTTCCCCCTTCCTGAATTCAATGATCAGCTCTCCGGTTTTGCTGACATTGGTTTTTGGCGGCACACCACTCTGTGAGAAGCTTGACCTCCTCTCTTTATCGGCCCTCGTCATCTTTGGTGATGTTGCCGATTATTGTTGTGTCATCAGCAAACTTGATGATGATGTTGGAACTTTGGGTAGCGATGCAGTCGTGGGTGTACAGAGTGTACTGCATTGGGGAGTGAACAATGCCTTGGGGACATCCTGTACTGAGTGTGAGGGAGGGTGAAGTGTGTTCACCCATCCTAACACACTGTGGTCTACAGGTGAGGAAGTTCCTGACTGTATTAGGTAAATCTCAGGAGACCTTCAGTAATACGCTCATAATCAAAAGAACAGTGGCACCCAGAAAGAAGTGTGGGAGTGCAATGCTATTGGGTTAGGTTGGGGTGGTGATATATTTAGACTGACATGGACAGTATTTATTGAGCTACACATACAGAAGTAGTGTCTCTAAGTATGGCATCGGGTGATAATCCATCCCATGCATCTTGAATATCCTTACACAGTTCCTGCAGATTGTGTGGTAGGGCTGGAGGTGGAGTGAGTGCTGATCACGGTGCGTCCACACATGGATTCATTCATCATTCAGTCATCATCACCAAGACAACTATGGGACTCGACACTGAAGATGGCCTGCCGATATATGGGCTGCTTTTATTTGTAATTTTGGGTAAAATTGTTCTAAGATGTCTTTGGTGTATGAAAAACATTTAAGTGGTGAAATTCAGCCTAATATCTCCCACATCACAACTTGAAAAAAATAACTTCATTATTACAGACATTTGGAGTCACTTGAGCTAGTCAATTAAATCTAGCAACACCTGTTTGGCATGTAATCAAAGTGCTTTTATTTTCCATAGGTGTTCACTGTTTTATAGTCTTATAGATGAAAACTAAATAAATAAACAAATACATAAATTCCAGGTTTTCCAGTCAACATGGTCTACTTGGGTAGAATGCGGACTGTATGTGTCTCTGGTGAGCATGGGAGTGGGTTAGTAGAAGAAAGAAAAAAGGTGAGATAATGGAGTTGTAGCGATTCCTAATGGTGTCCTGTGATAATCCATCCCATGCAGCTTGAATATTCTCACACAGTTCCTGCAGATGGTGCGGTAGGGGTGGAGGTGGAGTGACACCAGGTGTTCACCAACATAAAGGCGGGACTCGTCACTGAACATGATCCGCTGCCATTCTGAGTCACTCCATGACAGTCTGGCACAACACCACTGCAGTCTTTGGTGACGTTGATGTGGTGTTAAAGACAGTCATTGTAACAGTCTCTGTGCTTGTAGTCCTGTGTGGTGCAGCCGTCTGACAGTGGAGGACATCGCTCCTTGCTGAATGTCCGCAATCATAGTTGTTTGGTCGGTCAGGTACAGCAATAAGGCCGTCCTTGCTTACGTCACATGCATGGCCAAGCATGAAACTTGATCATGAAACTATCATTTGTGTGTCTCACACTGAAAAGCCTACCCACCAAATTTTTATTTCTGTCGGTTGATTCCTTCTGGGTGCAATTATATGTGCATAAATTCTTTTGATGACGAGTGTACATGGATTGGCAGCACCATTTAATTGGTGTCCTTTTAATAGAAGGTAGTATTTTTAGGTTAAGCAAACACTATAGGTACAATCAATAATATGTAATTTTATATAGACATAAGACATAAAATGCAAACCTTAGTTGCCTGTTTTCTTTCTGTATAGTAGAATTATAGTATATAATTTTTTAATCTTTTTTGGAGGCAAACTGTAAAAGAATGTAATGTTTGGGTTTCTTTGGGGAAGATGACTCGGGGTTACAGTCCATAACTCAGCAAACAGCACCAAACACAATAAGAAAAGTCTCTCCAGTGCCAACAGTCAAAATCACAAACCTCTGCGCCACTCTGGAAACCCCACCACTGTACCCATATTCAGGCTCTTCAGAGTGAAAGTACAAAACAAACCTTACAGCAGCATAACGTGAACACTTTAAAAACCTGATGCAGCATGGGGACACCCCAGTCCATTGTGTCAACACATTATTGTACTATGATATATTTATACTTGATAATTACAGTGTTTAAAATGTGGATATACTGTATAGATGATCTCGGCTCCGGTGAATGCTGACACTAGCGTAGAGAGTATGTTGTCCCAAAGCAGCTGTAAACACTGCACTAGCATACTGGACCTTACCAGGGTGACTATGTATGACCTTCATAGCTACAGTTCGAAGCGCTGGTTATGCTGCGCATGCATTTTGCTGCTCTAGCGTGCCTAGACAAAATGCAGGAGATGGCATTGGTCTCTGGAGCAAAGCCCACTAAAGTAATTGCTGCCAGTGAATTTGCAGAAAGCATCTATATTGAAGCATCTGAATTCTTCAGTATGAAGTGAAAGACAAACCAGATAGAGGGCGCTGAGAGTGAGGATGGTGGCTAGTGGAAATGTGGTCATATATCATGAGGAAAAATAAGCAGAAAAGATACTCAGGTCAAGATGATGAATGTGCACAGATAGCACATACATTCGATCACAAACATGGAGAGGAGAATGTGCAATTGATGATGAATTTTCTGACGCTTGACGCCACATACAGAAAAAAGGTATCAGAGACAAGTGTGTTGGATCTGAGCATTCCTGAGTGCTGGATTTCCAGAATCAGGTGTATCACATGTTATGAAACAAAGGAATGGGCATCATTAAAGCAGCCTATGAGCGACAGATATAGATCTGTTGCTGTATAAAACATACTTACACAATGTTCTATGTTTGATTGAAAACATTTTCCTTCTCTCTGAATTCACCTCTTGCAGATATCACTCATCACCTCTCGGAGCTGGGGATTGTGCTGCTGGGGAGCAGAGCTGCTGGGAAGAGTTCAGCAGGAAACACCATCCTGAACAGAGAGGAGTTTGAGTTAAAGAGAACTGCTCAGTGTGTGAAGAGACAGGGAGAAGTAGCAGGGAGACACATCACTGTGGTTGAAGCTCCAGGATGGTGGAATACTTACACTGTAGAGGAGAGCACTGAGTTACTGAAACAGGAGATTGTGCTCAGTGTGTCTCTGTGTCCTCCAGGACCTCATGCTGTACTGCTGATCATACGTGTGGACAGAGTTTTTAAAGAAACTTATCGAAGTGTATTAGAAGGATATCTGAATCTTCTCACTGATACAGTCTGGAGTCACACTATAGTACTGTTCACCTGTGGAGACTGTCTGTTAGACACACCCATAGAGCAGCACATTGAGAGTGAAGGGAAGGAGCTCCAGTGGCTGGTGGAGAAATGTGGGAACAGGTATCATGTTCTCAACAATAAGAACAGGAGTGATGACACTCAGGTCACAGAGCTGCTGGAGAAGATAGAGGAGATGGTGGCAGCAAACAATGGACGCCATTTTGAAGTGGACAGAAAGATTCTACAGGAGATGGAGGAGAAGAGGAGATCAGAGGAAGAGAGAGTGAAAGTGAGAAGGATGAAGGTGCAGAAACAAAGAGAGGCCATCAGAGCACAAATGGGTAAGCACGTTGGTCCTACACTGGGGTACCCAATCCTGATCCCAGAGATCTACCAATCTGCAGAGTCTAGTTCCACCATTGATTTAACACAGCTAATCCAGGAATCAAAGGCCTTTAGAAGCATCTGAACATCAGAGCCAAGTGTGTTGGATCTTATCCTTGCAGGCTGGTAGATCTCCAGGATCAGGATTAACTACATCTGTAATACATGTTATGAAACAAAGGAATGGTCATTATTAAATCCATCTATGAGCAACAAGTATGGATCTGTTGCTATATAAAACATACTTATTCTATGTTCTGTGTTCAATTGAAAAAAAAACCCAATTCTCTCTGAACTCCTCTCTTGCAGAAATCACTCATTACCTCTCAGAGCTGAAGATTGTGCTTCTGGGGTACAAAACTGCTGGGAAGAGTTCAGCAGGAAACACCATCCTGAACAGAGAGGAGTTTGAGTTAAAGAGAACTGCTCAGTGTGTGAAGAGACAGGGAGACGTAGCAGGGAGACACATCACTGTGGTTGAAGCTCCTGGATGGTGGAGTGATGAACCTGTAGAGGAGAGGACTGAGTTACTGAAACAGGAGATTGTCCTCAGTGTGTCTCTGTGTCCTCCAGGACCTCATGCTGTACTGCTGGCCATACGTGTGGACTGGGTTCGTAAAGAGAATTATAGAAGTGTATTAGAAGGATATCTGAATCTTCTCACTGATACAGTCTGGAGTCACACTATAGTACTGTTCACCTTTGGGGACTGGCTGGGAGACACACCCATAGAGCAGCACATTGAGAGTGAAGGGAAGGAGCTCCAGTGGCTGGTGGAAAAATGTGGGAACAGGTATCATGTTCTCAACAATAAGAACAGGAATGATGACACTCAGGTGACAGAGCTGCTGGAAAAAATAGAGGAGATGGTGGCAGCAAACAGTGGACGCCATTTTGAAATGGACAGAAAGATTCTACAGGAGGTGGAGGTGAAGAGGAGAGCAGAGGAAGAGAGAGCGAAAGAGAGGATGATGAAGGTGCAGAGACAGAGGGAGAACTTCAAAGTGTTCAGGGGTAAGTTCATTTAGTAGCTTTGATCGTTACTGGTGGTAGTCAAATGAGGTAGCATCCACGGGAAAGTACTTCTTAAAATTCAAATAGATGCTCATGTGTAATTCTGCTTTTGAAACATGAAACCTGCATTTAATATGGTATTTGCCGTGTTACGTATTGTTCCACAGTGCCTTTACACTTTCACATCATAATACAGATTAAACAAATATTATATACGGCTTTCTTAATTCTGCTGTCTCTTCATCTTCCTACAAGTTCTAAGTCCCAGTCAAAGCATTTATTAAAAAGATTATAAATTTATGTTGGCTGCTAATTAGCATGGTAGCTAACTCACCACAGCAAAAAGAGTGCTGAATGAATTGTATTTCAGGTGTGAAAGATAGAAACAGATGAAAGAATGCTTCTGGCTAGCATAGTGCATAACACCATCACCCCCAGAAAACATATGCAAGATCATCATCACTGCTACACCTATTAGGTGTCTCCTGGTAAGATAAGATGACCTTTATTATCCCTCATGGGGAAATTTGCATTACAGCAGAAGAATAGCAGAAGAACAGATACAGAACAAGAGCTAGGCTAAACTTGTCAGGATGCTCTCCATGGTGGATCTACAGGACTTGCAGAGAAGCTGCTGTGGCAGGTTCACTCTCCTCGGCCTTCGTATGAAGTGGAGGTGTTGTTGGGCCTTCCTGACAACGTGTGAGGTGTTTAGGGCCCAAGTAAGATCCTCGGCTAAGTGGACACTAAGGAACTTGAAGCTGCTCACTCTTTCCACCACTGTGCCTCCAGTGTTCTGTGGTTTGTGCTTTCTTCCCCCCTTTCTGAAGTCAATGTTTAGCTCTTCGGTTTTGCTGACATTGAGGGAGAAGTTTTTTGCGGCACACCACTCTGTGCGGAGCTTGACCTCCTCTCTGTATGGGCCCTCGTCATCTTTGGTGAGGTTGCCGATTATTGTTGTGTCATCAGCAAACTTGATGT
>JAMWET010003567.1:322500-360703 GCA_024036415.1 Prochilodus magdalenae | reverse complement strand
AGCAACAGCCCAACTTTTTTTTTCAATGTGTTGTGCTGGCAGAAGATGTCTACTACAAGGTTAGAGACGTTTGCGATTCCGGATAAGGCACCGGATCATGCTGCTTAATATTACCACTTTGTACCTCAAGAGGGGATAAGCGAGACAAATGTAGCATCAGGCCAAAAACATTGAAGTAGGTAGCTCTGCTCAGCAAGGAATGCATACTGATCTAAACCCCTGTCAAAAACATCTGAAGGTTCTCTTCCGGTTATGGAATCATTTGAAAACGTAGCCAATTCGAAAAGGAAGAGTAAAACAACCAATGAGTAAAGCTCATGGCAGGAAATCAACATTTTTGCACCAAACAGAGAAAGCAAATACATTAGTAACATAACGAGAAAACACTGCTGTTGATATATAGAAATGATTTGGTGACGTAATGAGAAGCCTTAATTGCCGAAAGTTTATTCTAGCATGGGTTTAAGGGATGCAGTGAGGCAAGGAAGGGAAAGGGACGTGCGCTGTTCTGGGGATGGTTGCCCCTATGGTTTTGGAGGATGAATTGACCAGGTGCGTCATTCCTCTATAAATTTGGCTCCTTATAAGAAGTGAACATTTTATCTACCAAAAGCTGTTAGTTCATTTGTAGTTCATTAGTAGGGGCAGTCACGGCCCCCCTCCAGATTTCATTTTTTTTTGCCCCTCTTTTTTATGGCAGTCACTGCTAAATTCTTTTCACTCTTACCCACAACACAAGCATGCATTACTTAGGTACTGTTACCCACAGTAAAGCAACCGAGATGATAATACTAGGCTTGAACAGTAATAGAGCTTGCAATTAACACGCCCTTCATCTTCAAACATTAATAACTGGAACCATCTATTGTACCTTACAAAATGAAAATAAAAAAAATCCAACTGTTTCATCCACCAGCAAGGTATTTAATTCAACATCATAGTAAGTATTTCATCACTCTCTAGTTTCATTTGTTCAACCAGGAATAGACCTTCCATTAGTTCCACGGGGTTTATTCTTTACAGTGTTAATATAAATGCATCTTACATCACTCATGGATCAAATGGTGTTGGAAACCACTGGCAAGTGGATTTGGAGCCCTTAGACCTGGATGGTTTCATTTCAAAAAAAGGGCTGGGGTATGGAAGTGAAACATACATTTAATGTGGATCTTAAAAGTTTTCTTTGTGGAAAAAATTCCAAAGGACATCTGTAAGACTTTGGGGGACCTTTTTGTAAAAAATAAAAAAACAAACAAAAAAAACAAAAAAAAAAAAACAACAACAACAAAAAAAACAACAACAACGGGTATATGATACAAAAAACAGTAGTAATGGGGGCGTAACATAATTCGTGTTTAATATATTAGTAAGGGACGGTTATGAACGGAATACTGCGTCAATTATGGAGAGCCTTTCAGAGAGCTGTCGCTGTGGTCAGTATTCCGGAACCCCCTTGCACTGCTCAGTAAGACGTGTTTGGACCCGCGCGGAGACCAGTACCAGATTAAGGATGTGGACAGATTGCAGGACTGACTGCGGTTTGGACCCACAGAGTACGAGTTCCACATTCAGCATATATACTTCATGCAAGTCATGCGAGGAGGAACAAGGAAATACTTTTACCGATGTGTGACAGTGATCCCGAGCCACTTCTTAAGACAACGCTAGTGATTCTCGCTTCTCTTCTCATGGGGAAGACATGTAGGACAAAAACCAACAGCCAAAAAAAAACCAAAAAACAAAAACCAAAACTGTGAGGACCGAAGCCCACAAAAACAAAGGGCCAGTTCAGGGCTATGGGAGATAAAAGTCTCCCACCTCCCGTTAGCCCACAGTTCCATTAGCTCTGCAGGGTGAGCCCGAAGGAGTCCGTTTACAAGGCATAGCTGGGTAAGAGGCCACTGGTAAAAAAATAAAAAGTTCCTGTTTCACCAGCGTGAGCACTTTATTGCGATCCTCTTCACAATCTGAGGTTTCTCAAATGCTCTCCTGATTGGCAGTATGGGCACGTTTAGTGATTCACGGTTCAACTCTTAAAGTGGTCCCGAAAAAAACAACCCCCTCTCTCTCTCCTCACCTCACGCAGGGACATGCAATAAAACAAAAACCAAAATGAACCTTGAGGCTTAGGTTACATATGATAATAGAATTTACACCACAACACCAAACCACACACATATGCCACTCACACCAACAATACCCCGCTTCCATACATACCACACTCGTACCCATTACACACATGCCACCCACATACACACTCATACATGTACACACACACACACCAATCACACACACACACACCACACACACCAAATCACACACACACACCACACCATGCACACATTACCCGCCTCATAACATACAACACTAGTACATACACACAGCATAACATATCACACTTCATACATGTACACCCACACCCACACACACAACCACACACACACACAACAACCACACACACACACACACACACATAGTATATATCTTTATATCAAAAATTCAATATATTTTCAGGAGATGTTAAACTCTGTGTGGTGTGGGTGGTCGTGGTTTTTGTTCACTGATAACAAAAACCATTTCATAGAGCAACATATAAAGGACAATCGTCATGAAAAGCAGTTCTCTTCCTTCTTTAAAAAAAAATCCCTTATAATAAAACAATAAGTTTTCTAGTCTGTAGTTTGTCACTTTATTTTTACAATATATTTTTTTCTTCTCTCCCCTCCTGCTCCCTCTCCGGCTTGGTGGGTTTGGCCTTGGGGGGGGGTTGAGGGGGACTATTGACGGGTTTCATGATGGAGGTGGGCATTTCAAAAGCAAGTCCGCACTCACCAAGGTCGTCTCCAGCTCTTCAGGAGTAGGAGGAATCCATCGGAAGCACTTGAAGCTGACTTTCCAGTCGAGGGCTTTTTTAGGATGGGCGTGGCAAGCCGCGTGGGCACTCCACCCTGGGGACCTTTAGTGCCGTGGGCACGTGCCATGTCTCGTGAAGGGCCAATGTGGACGCCTTTCAGGCAGGTCCCGGATCATACTCGGCCCTGGGAAGGGGGACCAGCTCATGGGAGGGGACAGTAGGAGGAAACCGTACAAAAGTCATGCAACTTGAAACCAGAAACCACACCATGCATCTTAAAGGGTGCCTTTAGGAATGCCATTAATTGAAATAAGTAGGAGCTCGGTGCCTAGTAAACTAAACATACTTGTGAAACCTCAAAAAACTACTTTGTTCTTGCATCAAAATCCCACTTTCAATTCGGTATCAGTCCGTACTAAATTTTTTCCAAATATCAGGCCCGGACTAGTAGAGACTATAAATCCATCCTGCAGTGAAATAGGACTGGAAAGTAAGAAAATCTCACCTGTTATCACAGTTGGGGGCCCGTGTAGCCAGGGCTGGCAGTGGCATGCAGCCCCTCTCCAGTATCAGTCCACTCTGCAACTCTCCATGTACAACAGGCTGCCCTCTGCAGGGCCAGTGGCTCCTCTCTCCTCTCACAGTACTGGCCTGAGTAACCCTGGGCACACTTGCAGCTGTAGGGACACAAGCCTTTTGGGGAACTACACAGGCCATTGCACACACCTGCACAGACTAGAGAGAGAGAGGGGTGGGTGGGGGGAGAAGAGGTGATTTGGTGAATTCTTCCCTGTGATGGCATGGTTTCACACTTGCTCTGATATCTGCTCATCGGAACATGAATATGAGGAGAAAATGTGTATGTGCAACGACCTTGTCAACTTGAACAAGAATCTGCAGGGTGAATAATACAAAAGGTCTATTGGGTGTGAGCATAGGAGAAAGGAGGAATATGTATATGGCGTCCATTACCTGCTGTTCTGGCAAAGGTTGTTGGAGCTTTGCTGGTCACACAGTGGGCCGCTGCTGTTGACTGGACCACTCACAGGTCACTCCCTGGCCTTCGCCCCTCTGCCTTGCACGCTCCCTGAGCACATACCACCGCAGGAGTGGAGTGGCAAGCCTGTGAAAGGATGCCTGCCACGCCAGCCAGCCCATTGCCCAGCTCCTGGTAGCTCGCCGTTGATCCGCAACGTTTATGATGTGCAGCCGTTGAAGGATGGAGATTGGCGGTCAGGTCCAGAACGCAAACCAGATGATGCTAAGTGCAGAGGGCACACCTGCTAAGAGCCAAATCACCACCCAACACATATAAAACACGTCGTTTGGTTTGTCTCATGAAAGCTGCTATACAGGTATGATTCAAAAAATAGGAAGACGAAACATCACACACTATTAAAACATATTGTGGGCAGATGCTTACTTTTTTGGCGAAGGGGAAAATTAGTGTTAAATGAGGCCTTCATTAAAATAGTCACTGCAGACAATCACATTCTAATTTCAAAATCACCCCTTTATAATTAGCCTTTCCACATCAATACGATATCTGTTCCCGTGTGTTTTGTGCATGGCTCTGACCTCCGATGTAAAGCTTTTGGTGTTGAATCTCCACAAATGAACGGGCCAGCCGGGGCAGTTTGCCCTTTTTTATAGATGAATTGGGGGCTCCTTTAATCTACCACAAGGTTACTGAGCGTCTGATTCTGGATCAGCAGGTCCACCGTATGGAAGGATCCACCATCATTCCACCGACCTCCACACTGACATGCACACAGAGGACAACTACAAAAAAACACAAAGCCAGAGTTGGTTTTATTTAACGATGTAGGTTAATCACTTCACCTGACAAATTATAACAGTCCCCGTCACACGTATGTGCTCCACTCACACAAAAGTCACTGATGCCTGAGGTCAGCTGAGCTTTGCAGAGTGATGGCAAAACATCCCATTCATCCATACCCCAGAAAACGTTTAAAAATTTGCCCTGCGTGTTAAGGTTTAGTAAGTTGAGGATGATAGTATACATTTCAGGCTTGAGTCCAGTACGAGGGATTAACTAACTCGAGGAATTGGCTATACATACGTCATCTCCAAAGTGCAGTGGAGATTGCGATGGGATTTACAGAAATTCGCAGAAGAGGAGGCTACAGCGCATGCGAATCTCTCATTCCATGCATGTGTGGAAAATGGGTCTCAAAGCAGATGTTATTGACTGGCTAAAAGGACTGACTGCATTTTTTTTGCATGCCAAAGACCATAGGTTGAAAGGAAAGTAACTGAATCTATGCAGGTGTATGGAAGCGTACTGTCATACGCGGCTCTACCAGCAGTGGTAAAAAACCAAAGTCTACAGGAATCCATTCGGAATTGTGCCAGGGAAGGCATCCACCAAAATCTGGACCTATCCACCCAGTTCTTTAAGGAAAGAGGTTGAATGGGGACCATCGATATGGTCTCTATATGGAGAAACCTGCGGACAAGGACATATTCTTTCTGGTGGACAATATCACATGCTAGCTAGGTCTCGTTTAGCAGTGCACAGGGTGACTCATTTTTTTGTCCTGTGAGCGTTCATATTGTCAGAATGCTCCCTTATTTTGAGATATAACAGGAAATGCATTTGCAATCACCAAGGTGTCGTCACGCTATTGCTTTAAATCAAAACGTGAGTTTTTATAATTTCTTCAAACTCCCACAAACAGCATATATGACTGAAACTGTTGAGAGCTGCCACAGGCAAGATGTTAGGTTTCCAGGTCAAACTACAGGACTGAGGAGAACTGGTGTCTGTTGTAGCTATATATAACAAGGCAGGGGTTGGAAACAGTAATAACAAATTTTCCATCATCCAATAACCACAACAACATAAAAAAAAAATACAACAGCATTTTGAAATGAATAAATGAGGCATATTTTGACCAAAATCACGATTCTTATTATTTGACAAATATTCTAGTTATTAATTCACTATTTTTGTAAAAGCTCGTGTCTGTAAAATTGCTCGTCCAATGTTCAGCAATGACAGATGCTACAAACAAAAAACCCATTTTGGGTGGTGGTCCCACCTCTGACTCCAAAATGAACGTAGGCGTGTGTGGTTATGAAAATATCTGCCTCCTGCTTTTAGAGTAAAGGCAATGGCTCAGCCAGGTGTCGTTTTAGTGCATGCGGGTCTCTGGTTGGCCACTGATGCAAAAGAAACTCTATGAGAGGGGCTTTGTGTTGGCTGAGAACCCCGTTTCACCACGCGTGGGTGAGTGGAAACTGAAACTTTCTATGTTGTGATGCGCGCAAAACCACTACACTGTGGCCACTGGAGAGCAGAGGAGCATGTTGAGGTGGAAAGGCTTGGATAGTGTTTGGCTTGGTGTGGGGATGAAACACCCCAGGTAGAGGCGATTCCTTTTTGCTCGATCATCATGTTAAAAGCATCACAGAGTGATGAGGGCCCACAAAGAATACCGGAGTATCTTGACAGTGAGCTCCTGTCAGCCCTGTTGGAAGGGCCGACATACTGTTTTTTTTCCTCTGATTGCACCCTGGAGCTCACAAAAGTCCTGTTAATCTTCCTCGGTTTTCCCACAGTCCTGCACTCAAGCAGAACAAGCAGCGACCACTGACCCCGCGTGAAAAAAATTCGTGTTTTATGTCGTCTAGGGTGAGACAGTAGCGTGACGGAGTTCCGCCGACCCCACGTAAACCCGGGTGAACTGACATCAGAGCCTGAGAGAAGCAGGTCAAGTTTTGGCTAGGGAAGATGCATGTACTCTAGTGGAGCAGTTTATTCCTGGAATTAGAAGAACACAGGCTGCTACAGAACAGCTAGAGACAGTTGGTTTGGGGCAGAAAGGAGAGTGAGAGAGAGAGGGAGAGAAAGAGAAAGAGATTGTGGGTACTTAAGAGGTGTTATGGCTGTTGTTCTCCTCCTTTACACCCAAAACAAGGCTCTTCCCTCTGAGTTGCTTTGCATTCTTCTCTGCCATTTCTCTCCTCGCCTGAGAACAGCGGAGAGGGCGTCCAAAAAAACAGCACGCTGGCATACCGTGTCAAAAGCCGCTTCTCTCAAACCGTGATGAAATCGGACACCTTCGCCGAAACGCGCCGCAGGTTCATGTTGCTCAAACATCAGGAATTAACAGTACTCAAAACTAATGGGGGTGCGAATCCTGGAACCAGGCCTTGGCTTTGCTCAAGGACCTCTCACCAGTCCTGACCATACGTAGGTGGTCCTGTTCTATATCTCCTTAACCCAACAAACTGGGAAGCACAGACATCCCACATAGGAAAAAACAACGAGGACAAGAGAAAAACCGATCAGATAGTAAAGCAAAAGCAACAGGCCAGCATTACATCCAGCAGTTACTTGCGCCTTGTGGCTGGGGCTCTCATTGTTTGAGCTGGCGCGTGCTTTGCATTTCCATTGCAGAAACACTGAGGCTATAGGTGCAGGACACAGATTGTAGTGTCCTGACGCCCCACGGTCCCAGCTTTTGCCGTATTGAGGGCTTGCCCCTCAGTGGCAGGCCCAATGTGTGGTCATATATTACATCGTCATAATTCAATTCCACGGTTTCAAAACATGTTCCTTGCAACACAAGGGGTCTGTTTACAAGGACTCCCCCAAAAAGTTGTCCCGCTTAGTCCATTTGATACATATATTACCACCATGGGTGGGTCTGGCTTTATTAACCGTTTCGTATAATGACATTTTTCCCCCATGCCTTACTTTGCTATTTTGACAGACCGCCTTCATTAAAAGCAGCCTGAGGAGGTGAGTTACATGTTACTAAATAGAATAAAGAGCCACTGCCAATATCTCACATCAAAATGGAAATACACTTAATCCAGCCCTAATTTCCTCTCCAGGACTGTTGTAGTACAATGCTTACAAGAGGGCTTTAAGCCCCTTTGCTTTCGACTTCGACCCACCTGCACCCACTTGGGGGCAGCAGAGACCAGGCTAGACCCACAGGACAGGAGCGCTGCGACCAGTTCCTGGCCTTTTGTCTGCACGATTTTGACAGGAGAGAAATTTTCCAGAGGTCATAATAATTTTTTGGAGGGGGGGGGCGGACACAGGATGGCATATCTTTGATGTGTTGCATGCCTAGCCTGGCGTATTAGCTCGTTCAAAAGCGCAAGGCCCCCATTAAGGGGCTCCACATAAAAAAACAAACACAGAGCCGTCGAAGATTTCAGCAGACCTCGTGTCCCTTCCCTCGCGCAGGGGGAAGTCCAATTTTCCTGTCAGCTGAAATAAAATACTTAGTTTTCCCCCCTCTGTGAAAATGATGCATTATAAACGACACATACACAAAGCTAGCCACAATTACCGGAGACTTCACCTCAGAGAAACGTATCTAGAATCACTGAACCTGCAGACATATTTACGTTGTTCACAAATTCAATTTACCGGCACTATTATTTGCTTACAGCAGGGTCTCACCCAGACCGGCTGAAGTTGGATCTTACACAGGCAGTCGATGCTGTTATGGATTGGCAGCTGTAAAAGCTCACAATTAAAGCCTCTATGGCAGTGGAGCGCCAGGCTACAACAAGCTTGTTTAGTGTGAGCAGAGTTGGAGAGGGGAAGCCATCAGTGCCCACAAGGAGGACTGATTCCCGATACACATGGTTACTAAATCTAGCACAGAATCGTCTGTGTATGGTGTGTTTAACAAAACCACAAACTTGGCTGTGGATTCCATTGACCTTTTTGGGCTTAAACTGCAAATGCTGCAGCCACAAAGAGCCCAGGCTGAAGCGGTAAGCAACCGTCAGCCTAGCACGATGCCTGTTTTGACGTGTTAAAGAAGCAGAGAACGCAGAGGGATGCATAGAGGTGATTCCAAATTATGTTCAATAAAGGGCAAAAGGGCACATATTTGGTCCATGAATTTGAGATCTAACTAAAGCACCACAGGGTCATGCACTAGGGCAACGCATCACAAACCAATTCATCATGCGTCTTGCTTAACCCACCATTATGCTTTTTATAGTGTCAAAAAACAACCAGTTGCCTGATCTAAAAGGCTATGTCGATGAACACCTGGTGGGTTTGCATGCATCACTTTGTACGTGCTGCATTTTCAAGGATTGTGACAGTATGTTGTGGTTTGACTGGATCTGGCTGTTTGTTTGCTACAATTGTGGCTCAAATTGCTGGGTCTCATGAACGTCTAACTCCTGAGGACAGTTAGTTTATGCCCGATATTTTCCGCCTGGCCCCCCGCAAAAGACCTTTTGGGCGCCCCATGGGTTTGGTTCTGGTAAACCCGTCTCAAGAGATTTGCATCCTTCTGTGATCTGATACTGCTCTAATCCCTTCTCGCTGAGCTAAGATTTGCTAAGGATTCTTTAATCTGGCCGCCTAGGTCCTATTCTTGGTGAATCTACGTCTCTGGAGAGAGTTTATCGCCAAACTCTTCAAATCAACACTCTTGATCTGGTATAACAAAGGCTTTCGCAATTGGAGCCATTTTGGAGCCAAATTTATTGGAAACTGCAATTCTCCAGACAACCGAGGGGACTAAGGCGGTATGGCTAAAGTAAAACAGTCTCGTGCTCTCTCAGGCCTACAGGCGTCCAAATCCCGTCCCAGTTAACGCCCTTCGGAATTCAAGACCCCTATCTTGGCCTTGCTCGCATCCAAAGATCCACAGCTTCCAGCTCTACGCATCCACTCCAGCTAGGCCCATCCCCAGCTCACCTCAGCTACAACTAGAGCTGCTTGGATTCCTTTGGCCGTACCCTCTGAAAGGGCTTCTTTTGCTGTTTTTCACCTCGGAGCCTGAGGAGGATGCGGTCTATGCAAGGAATCTGAGCGCTAGATCCCGGGCGAAGGAAAGAAAACAGCCAATAAAAGCACGCCTTGACCCCCCCATTCACCCCCGGCCGCGCTCGGACTCCAGAGCCAGAAGCCCAGTTGACATGACAAAACATTGGCCGCTTTCTGTCGGGTTCTTAGGCGTGGGCGCAGGAACTCCAAGCCCAAGCCCATGCTGCGTGGGTGGAGGGGGTAGCGGACTAGAGCTGCAATTTCTAAACATTCTCTTTCAATTTCCTGTGATGTTTCCACAAAACCGCCGCTCTCTGCTGAAGGACTGCCCACACGGCCCTTATTTTTTAAACTAATAGAGAGATTAGCCATGGCATTGTGGAAGGAGAAAAGGGCAGAGCATTAGCCAGCAGGCGCAGACCCGGGCAAGCTGTGCATCATCTATGCTAATGATCCTTTACTCCTAGTTAAGAGCCTGTCCCCCCCCCTCCTCAGTCGTGCTCCTCTCCTGTGCAGTGCACACATCGGTCTCCCCTTCCCTGACCAATCCGCCAAGAGCACTCTGTGGAGATAAGTGTCCTTCACCCTCCGCCAGCTCGACCGTTATCCCTCTCCAGGGGTCTGATCTGTCTTTTCCTCACTCACAATCCTCTCTCTGGGCCTCCCTTGCTTGCTTTCTACTTTTTTCCGCCTATAGTTTTATTATCATCAGTCATTTTCTTTCGAGTCCTCAACTCACACAAAGAAGCAACCCTCCCACCATTTTTGTTTTTTTCTCTTCAGGCTGAAGCGCAGTAAGTAACAGGTTCTGTCACCCTTCTACAATTCTAGCTCAGTTAAGGTTATGGATCAGCCAAAAACGAAATGTCACAATGTCATCAATCTGCCAAAATGCAGATGTCCCAACTTTTCTTCTCTACAGCTACAAGGCTAATACAGTTATCATGTAATAGAGGAGTTCAAAGCCACACATAGCATTGTGCGAGTCATTAATTCAAATGGTTGTTAAGCAATCTTAAGTGGACTTGCTTGTGTGGTTTCTCAAACTGGATTTTCTAGATAATGCTTAAACGCCTTTCAATACGCATTGTCTGTGACAAAAGGTTGATTTTGTACACTGTGGTGTCAAGTTAACATAAGATCTATGTCCGGATGACAATTCTTCTTTTCTGACATTGGGCTGTCATGACATTTTGGGGGGTGATCAGTGTAACAAACAATTTGGAGCGTAGAATACATCACAATGACATAATGCTGACAATGTGACATACCTCAAATCTTATTTATGGCAAAATGAAACTTGCTTCAACCAAGAGCCATTGTTCAAGTAGGTCTAGGTCTTTTACCATGAAAGGCTTAGAGGTGTATGCAAAAGTCTAATCACCCAATGCCAAATTTCATGTTTTATTAAATTTATTAAAGTACAAATGTGGTAATATGCAGATGGACACACTTAAATATGCAACTTTACTGCAAAAGTTTAATGTATTGTTTTTATACATTGGAAAAAAAGCATCCAGATATGTTTGATTTAGTTTTCCTGTGTGCAACATTTTAACAGAAGTGTGGTTCTGGTAGGGGCTCATTTCCGCTTTGGAAATCTGCAAAATATGTAAAGGGTGCCCAAACTTTTGCATGCAACTATATGTAAGTATCTTGTAGCCTTATGTACACTGCCCTGGAGTAAAGTGTTACTAGATTAACTAATGACCTGACATGGTTTGAGGTGAATGCTAAGTTGGTGACTATAAGCTTCCATTACTTGTTAGCCACATTAGCCTTGCAGCTCTAAAGCAATCTATAGCTCGAACCTGACTAAGCAACTGCATTCAAGGCAAGGAGAAAATGAGTAAAAACGGATTTTTTGGCCATTGCTCTAACCCGCCAGACAGCCAGAAACAGGAGCAGACTCGGCTCGTTCTCCTCTGATCCTCGCTTCACCGATGCTTCATGACCTCGTCCTGCATTTGAAGTCGATCGCCCATGGAGAGCAGCTGAACCGGAGCTTTGGAATACTCCCACCTCAGCCACGCTCTCCATCTGAGAGCCCGCAGCGCTCACCCGTAGCCTAGCATTCTGGGGTGGGACGGGGTTACAAATTGAGCAGCAGGCCCTGGATGGGCCTTGTCAGCTCTGGTTGCATGCCGTTGGCACTAAGCATGACACAGAGACCTCAGGAACGCGCTGGCCTGGCTGGGGCGTGCGCTGTGGCTCATATCCGCCTAATGAAGGCGGACAGGGGCAATTCTACCTCGCAGTCAGAGAGATCTGCCCCCCCTCCTTGTCCCCTCTCATTCACCCCAGCACTATCTCCCACTATGCCCACAGACAATGGCCTTGAGGCATGCCAAAGCCACAGAAAGCGCTATGTCATTGGCGGAAAAACAGCCTAATGAGAGGCTGAGCACGCAAAACAAGGCAGCCATGACGCATTCAGACTAGAGCTGCTCAAATCAGCATCCAGAACACAGCTACCCTCAGAAGAGTGCATCAGGTTTCATTACGAAGCCAATGCGAGGAAAGTCTGTCAATGTACGAACACATACAGTTCCAATTCCAGTTAAGTATTTCATAATCCTAACTCTACGTATTGATTTACATCTAGCAGCATATGTTGGAACTATGAGCCTGTTGGAAAAGCATCCCAGGGGGTTTCTAATGAAGCCGTTTGAGAGAATGTTGAGCAGTCTTCAAGCCAAAAAGGAATCTATGGAATCTAAAGCTGAGAGAGACTGTATTCTGTGTTTAACTCTACAGATGACATTTA
The DNA here is from genome assembly GCA_024036415.1 of Prochilodus magdalenae. Taxonomy (NCBI): domain Eukaryota; kingdom Metazoa; phylum Chordata; class Actinopteri; order Characiformes; family Prochilodontidae; genus Prochilodus; species Prochilodus magdalenae. Next base: position 348,304 of record JAMWET010003567.1, on the reverse strand, counting down.
CATTGGTTTTAAGCAATACAATTATTTTCCAACTGTTGTTTTTAATGTGTCTACAAGTCTGGTGTATGTATGGTTAACAAACTCTGCCCTGATTGGCTGCTCTGTATTACCCTAGCAGTCCTGATAACTTCAGTATGAACCACTTTAGGCTGAGAAGCCAGATATACTATGTAATTGTGCTGTTTTTTTTGTGATGTCACAAAACAGGAAATATAAAACCAGACGGCTTTGCCGTTTAGTTTCCATATATGATATGTATATATGATTTAAAACCTTAACAATTGTGCATGTACTACATAAAAGGCATATATTAATTTTTTTTTTGGATTTTATGGATCCTTTAAAACATTTGGCTCACTGCCTAATTCTATATGAGCCTTCCATTGTTTTGATATCTCCACTAATGTGGAAAATGGTAAAAATAGAGCTTTCTGTGAGTAGATGTGACACTCTCTGTGAGTAGAAGTGGTCACTGTAGTGGTTGGTGTAGCTCAGTGGATAACACCGCTACCCACTAGGGAACCACCACCACATGTGGGTGGTCTAGGTGGATATGCGGTGCTACACCAATAAGAGTCCTTGGGCAAGACTCCTAACACTACACTGGCCCACCTGTAATATGAATACCCTTATAAGTCGCTCTGGTTAAGATTTAGCGTCAGCTAAATGCCGCAAAAGTAAATGTAATGTAAATGTCACTTATAAGCTCACCATGCAAAAATGTGTGTTTAAGGTAGTAGTAAATTCAGGCTACTGCAAATGGCGCTGCCATGATAAAAACCTGCAGGGGATTCATAGACTGAGAAGAGGTGGTACAGTGAATGTTGCAAAGCAGATGTTCATGATTGGCAAAGGGAGTGCATGGTCATATGGGTCTACCAGCAGTGGCGAACATGCCACTCTATTAAACTCTCCTCAGAATGGTGCAGGGAAAGCAGCCACAAAATCTGGCCCACTATGCAATTCTATGATGCATGAGTGGCTGAACATTGATGTGGCCTACATCGGGAAACTTGTCCAGTCCATGCCTAATTGAATGCAGCTGTTATTCATGCTGGTGGAGGTATTGCAGACTCTGAGGTACGTTTCAGTCACAGGTAACTAGTGTTATTACATATCAGCTTAAATCAAGACACATTTTCAGCTCCTCCTATCACTTACAAGTGCAAATTAGAAGCACACTACAATAATATAATTGCATTCCCTTGCTAGCAGCAACCTCTGGAATCTACAAGTTAGGCTATTATATTGCACAGAGGCAGGAATCATGGATAAAATGTTATTTTCACATGCTGTGACACACCCGACAGAGCCATCGATTGGACCCTAGCCGGTGGCAGAAGTTAAGAGAGGGAGAGAGAGATACGGTCTGGATCAATAATAAGCTATCTGGTGGGCAGGGCCTGAGAGCCTGGCTCAAAGCAGCTCTCCTCTACTGCCTGCTATTACACAGGAACCAGTCACTACTGCCAATCCACTGAGGTGCTGGGAAAATGAAGGAGGTTAAGGCATTCTTACTGTCAGAATACAGCATGATCGAATACCTTTAAATTCACCTTTGGCTTCTGTCAAACGATCAACCTTAAGAAGCAAACTTGCTGCAAAGTATGTGCGTATGGGCCCTTAATAAGAACTTCTATTGCCCAGCCGTGCCATCTTGCCCGAACTTACTTTGTCTAAGTCATCTGAGAAACAGAGCGTGGCTCACTCATTTTTCAAAATTACCACCCTTACGCCATGTTGCCAAACAAGTGTAGCAGAGCATTAAATAAAGGTAGCATCGGTAAGCTGCAAAAAAACTGTGACAGCCGCCAGTAAATCTCTATCAAGTACTCCGAGACATCTACAGCCATGAATGCAATTATACTGAACTGAGTCCTTATTTAAACGTGAATGCATTACTGCATCATCGGTATTCTGGTACATAACCCAGTTTATTGAGCCAATGAAAACGTGGGTCATGCAGCAAGTCCTGCGCTTAATCCTATATGCTGTTGCAGGACCTGAATTGAACAGTTCAGACAACGAAACCCACCGACATCCCAGTGTTAAGGCTTTTCTGTATGGTACAATGGGCTACTATTCCTTCAAGCCGATGTGCAGGAAACGTTTAGTAGCAGTTACTGCTGCACAAGATTTTACCCCATACAATTATGCAATGTTGGATCAATGATCAGTATTGGATTTAATGATCAAGTATATCACTGTCTCATTTGTTTACTGTTGATTTGAACTGTGTGATTAAGCAGCAATTAGAAATAAAGCAGCAGCTGCTTTTGATTTTTAAAAATGCATCTCCATTCAGAACGTACCGCCTACATCAAATCAACCTACAGCCATTTAGCCCCACACACTCATGCTGGGTTTACACTGCAAGATGTTTTTCAGCCTTTGCTTTTGGATAAAGCACAATAAAGGGCAGCCAATCAGAGCACAGTTCATTAACATAGACATATATAAATAGACATCTAAGGCTGTTCGCCAAGGGAGAAGTGTAGAGGTGGGGACAATCTTCTTTTACAAATAAACTGTGACTCTCTTTGTACATAAACCCACAAACACCATCATAAAAGGACCTTAGAGAAAACAAACTGAAGATACGAAAGAAAAGCGCGATGCGGGTTAAACTAAATGTAAGACACGAGAACAGACACGGGGGAGCTCGAAAGAATTAATGAATGCCAGCAGCATGAAACTGCAGCAACAACTGCTTAAATATAGACTAATGAGCATTAGAAGTTCAGTGGAGCTCAACCAGATCTCTAAATCATTGGGAACAATTCCAAGCACTTAAGAAGGGCCCACAGGTAGCTGTAAAAGCCTAGCTGACATTAAGAGCTTATTTGTGGGGCTCTACTGAGCAGAGCAGTCAGAGTGGATGAGGCACAGACGCCCAAACTGCAACGCATGCATGAGAACTAAAAGAGAGAGAGAGGGAGAGAGAAGAAAGACGCTTGATGAGGGGCAGGAGGAGGTCATGTAAACCCTGGCTTTAGGGATTAGGCTTTTGTGGGACTGGGGGCAAAGGTAGCAGTCACATGTGTTTGGCCTGAAGCTAGTCTGTAAAGGAGTCTGTATGTGTGTGGCAGGGTCTGCTTTGTATGAGCCAACATCTTTAGGGCAGATTAATGAGTCTGTTTGTGTTCCATGTAATGAAATACTTTGAGATGGAATGTGAATGTTCAGTTTGAGTGCAAGCATGTCATTACTGCTGACTGTATATGCGTGGTAATGGTGTGGGATCGTCTGTAGTACATACAATACTGCTCAAAAGTTAAGAATTATTTATTAGATGTCATGTTATTTTATATACACTAATGACTCTGGGATAGCAGGGATGGACTATGATATAGGAATAACATCGTTATATGTGAATAATAATATGGGCTGGTGTGCAATTTAAATAATCACTGACATTTGAAGCCGATATTTGATGCTGGTTTATTGAGCAGACTGTTGGGTAACGCTGTGTTACTCTGCGAAGGTTTCCCGTCATACATTTTGACATTTTAATGCTAATCCAGGTGGACATGTGATGTGAAATGGACCGATATGGGAATATGTATTTGTGGAGGAATCTGTTTTTTTTTTGTGGGCTTCCAAATTATTTACAGTTGCGCTTAAAAGTTTGTTAACCCTTTAGCTTCTTCTATATTCCTACATAAATATGATTAAAAAAATAATCACTGGTTTAAGTAAACACTAAACAAAAACAGGACAATAATACCTGATCATTCAATCCAATACTGATCAATGGTCCAATATTACATATCTATTCAGGGCAAAGTATGTGAACCTTTGCTTTCTGTATCTGTCCTGAACCCCTTGTGCAGCAGTAATTGCTACTTAACATTTCTTACACATCGGCTTGAAGGAATTTTAGCCCATTCCACCTTAAAGACCAGCCGTAACTCTGGGATGTTGGTGCGTTTCCTCATGTGAACTGCTTGCTTCAGGTTCTACCTATAACATTAAGGCCATATAAGATCAAGTCCAGGACTTAGGGTCCTGCTGCATGACCCATGGACAAATGTCCTGACATTTTCCTTGAGAATTCGCTGGTACATTTCAGAATTCATTGTTTCATCAATCATGGGAAGCTATCCTGGCCAAGATGAAGCAAAACCATGATACTACCACCACCATGCTTCCCCAATTGCATAAGGTTGTTGTTTTTTTCCCCAGACATAATGCTTCTCTTTTAAATTGGTTCTGTTTATCTACTCTTAGGACATCTGTTAAAAATCTGTGTTAGGTCATATTTGTGCAAATCAATTAAAAGACTAAAATAGTAAAATAATGGAGAAATATTGACTCAATTTTAAGCACCACTGTAGGTAAATAATGGAATGTTTTATGTTACATGACAAAGAAGATTATCCAGCTCTTCCGAACATCTAAGCCTCTAGCTTGATGGCATGGCTAGACTGCCATGCCTGTGTTCCATTCTGGTCTCCCATTGAAAACATGTACAACAATGGAGTGTATTTCCAACTGCTGTCTTTTGTCAAGTAATCTACCTGATCTGATCACCATTTTTGAAATATAAGGCATTCTGGATATTAATCTAATCATAACTTCATTCTGGATGTTATGCAGCTTCCCCAGTCATAGCTATGAGTATTCTTACCTGTACACGGTGGTTGGAGGGTACTTGGCAATATCATACATCAGCCGGATGTGGCCTTGATAGAGCTCTAAAGCCAGGGGGTCATGATCCTCCTTATACAGCAGCATGCCATTGTCCTTATCAGTAGCTACCTATACAGAGAGAGAGAGAGAGAGAGAGAGAGAGCACAGTAAGCTTCCAATTGACATCCACGCTGAACTGGAGAAGGACTGCAGGGCTTAGCTCTTAAAGCTCACTCAATCATATCAAACAGGACACCTGCAAACAGCCTGGGGCTACTGCTAGTGCTCCAATCACACATGGGGAGAGAGAGAGAGAGGGGGATAGAGAGAGAGAAAAAGAGAGAAGAGCGTCAAACGGGGTTTATGAAGTGTGGAAGCCCCACTCTGCATCAAATGAGCCCCGGCAGAGCCCTTTCACTCTCGCCCAGTTGCCTGCAGCCATATGAGCAGCTAGCGTGACTACATGCCAAACAAGCGCTAGCACCGAATTTCATCTGAGAGACGTTTCACAAGAGGACACCCCCACTACATGACCACAGCCACGGAAAAGCATCATTTGGTCATTTTGCTACATGATTACGAAGCTCGAGCCATAAACTCCCCCATTTCCCATTTCTCCATAAACAATTTTTGATTCTCGAGATACAGGTCTCCTTTGAAATCTTGTTTGGAGAAGGTTAACCCAGTTAAAGTGGAGCCAAAACTTTCAATCAATGCCGCATTTGTGTTTGTAAGCCGAAAAGAGAGACGTTTTATTATGATTTGAATGTGATGAAAAGTTACAGTTGTGCATGTCTTGTTTAGCTGGGAAATAACATTCTTGTCCGGTTTTGCCGTGCTGGTCATTTCTTGTCGTTTAAACAAACAGAAAAAGCTGGAAGTGAAGTCTCAAATCTTTCAGCCCCGAATGGGAATCAGATATGATGTCTTAGGTAAATATATATAATGGAACACGCAGCTACATTAAAATAAACAACATGGAAATAAATGTTTCTTACTTTACAGTCTGTAGAATATACATTTAATGTATGTATTCATATTCGTGTGTGCTTTTCCTAATGACTTTCTCGCACAGTCTGTCCATCACAGCTGGGTGTCCCCGAAGCATTTAAGCACAAAGATTATTCAGTAGCACTTTACCGTAGGGTATTGTTCATGAGGCTATGCCTGTCATGACAACTGACATAACCCTACATAAATGTTTATAAATGTTTATTCCAGTAGGCATGATCCGTCATGATCCGGCTCTCCAGTTAATTGGTGAAAATGAGCAAAGTAACCTGTATGGTGTATGACGCCTATTGGACTAAGCATTTATAAAAATTTACGTAGGGTTATGTCAGATGGCATGACATGCTTATGTAGCCTTATGAAAAGTACCCTACAGTAAGGTGTTACTGATTGTCCTTGAACTGATCTATCTATCTATCTATCTATCTATCTATCTATCTATCTATCTATCTATCTATCTATCTATCTATCTATCCACCAGTAGTAGTAGTAGTGATGTGCAAAAGCCAATTGCCACCAATCATTTTCTTAAGTGGACAAAGCAGCTCCACTAAAATGGTCATTCTCTCCATCCTATGCTATGCTCCAGTGCTATGGGTCTGAAAGGATGTGCAGCTGTCAAGAAACAGTTGCTGGGAAAACAAAAAAATGAAAAAAATTGAACAAAGAATGTGCTGGCGTTCTCAAAACAGTGGACTGACCACCCCGGAGTCCAGAACCTCAACATCACTGAAGGATTTTGAATTTGTTTGGATCATGAGCAGCAAGCAACTTTAATGATTGAACTTCGGAGGTCTGGAAAAATATCCCTTCAGATTTCTTTGAGAATGAACGAAAGTGTTCTGAAAACATCTGAGGCTGTGATCAAAGTCTAAAATACCCCCTCGGTTTAGTTTTTGAAGCTTAAGTGTAACTTAACATGCTTCGTCCTTTTTCCTAGACACCTGGCTGGGAAGTATAACTGCGAAGGGTGGTCTCTGACTTTTGGACAGTACTGAACCTACCTAATCCATCCAGAATGCTTTGTATTTCTATGCATGTCTGTGTCTCCGTTCGCCTGTCCATCAACATGTCAAACCCAAATAAAAGACTGCTAAAAGGCTCCTTCTATTCTGTAGCGTCCTCACTCACTAATCCCTTACTCATCTGACGGTACCGGCTCTCCCGTAAATCTGAAAGTCACTGGCTCTCACCTCTGTGGGGAGATAAAGAATACGCGGCCTATTTTTAGCTCCTCCTCCTTTAATTAACATTAGGCTGCCCTGTCAGAGAGGGACTCATTTGTAGCAGAGGGACGATCAGGCCGTGACGCTGGCGCTCCTGATTGCGGCCGATAACAGACCTGGCTCAACTTCCATTACCATAATATATGTCCTCCTGGGAGGCATTATTCATGCTAGTGGACAAAGGGTGACATTCTAATAATGTCAGCGGGGCCGAATTGAGGGCTGTGGCCGATGAAAGGCCAGGAACAGATGTTAGGAAGGCAGATCGCTTTCCAAGGCTACGCTAGGTGAGATCTGAGCAATGTTTATAGAGAGGGTTGGGGATGTCTTGCTCAGCAAGACCCATCGGAAAGCAGAGCTGACGGAGAAGACTGCCCACACTGGAGTGTTTATAGGGGACATGGGGGAGGAGGATGTTGTGGATTGTTCTCACAGAGGGATGTTTGACGTTATCTGTCTGTAGAATATTGCAGTTAGCCTTGAGACAGTGAAGTTTTAGACATATGCTGGTGAATGACCTTAATCTGCTGATGTATTAGGTCTACAGCAGCGTCTCCTATTCCCAGGCCTACAGTGCTTCTGCACCATGCAGTTAAACACTCAGTTCAACTCGTCTTGCTGAATTAGAGCAGACTTCCCCTGATGAATTAGGTTAAAGATGCACATAATGGCGTCTCACATGGATAAACTGAAGACCTGAAACAGAACGGCGGATCTGACTTGTTCAAAAACTGATCTGAGCGAAAGGCTGTTATAAGCTTAGATCAAAACCGCTATCCCCGAACTGCTCAGAGATCAGTGGATGATCTAGAGAGTGAGAGTTGTGACATCGTACCTGGAGGGATATATGAGTGGAAGGGAGGATCTTTGTCCCGTGGAGCTCTATGAATGCGTCTTTGCCCAGGAAGTGCGCCGTGAGCACCTCCTTGCACTTGTTGCCGAAGAACCCGGGCAGGCAGCGACACAAAGGCTCACCCTCCACCATCACGCACTGCGCTCCATTCTGACAGTCTGATTGATCACACGGGCTTGTCTTCTGCAGCAGGATCATAGGAGGAGGGTTCTCGCAGAACAGGCCACTGGGAAAGAGAAGGAGAGAAAAAAGAGAAAGTCTATAGGTGGAGCCTTATTTTAGGCACCCCCTGAATTTCAAAGGTGGAAATGAGACTGCACCCCCTGTTTCTTATGGCCATGTGGGGATCAGTTAGACCCTTTTGTTTGTCCAAGGTCTAAAACTAAGTGTAAGGTTAAGGATTGTCTCTACACATACACTTATACTGCATTTAAGTACATTTATTAAAAAAATATCATGATTCTGTGTGTTTATGTGTAGCAGTTGTTAAACCAGCTGTAGTTATGAACTGGCTAGTGTTTTGAGTTACGCTCAAACTTTTGGTTATACTTTTTTTTTTTTGGTCAGACTTAATCGTTAGTTTCAATTAAATACAGATAATTATGGTATATGATTAGAAAAGCAGATTTTGACTATGGAGTATGAAGAATCAGTATTTAATTTTTTACTAGTGGATTCTCATAAGACATACATATATTGGAAAAAGATCACCAAAAGAAAACATGATCCACAATTGGAACTTTCAGTCCATACCACATTTGACATTGCCATTGATATAAAGAGAGATATTTAAAGGATTTAAATTTGATATGGTTAGTTTTGTTTGTACAGTGTAACAATTCTATATTGTATATACATGCTTATCTTTTATTTATATAGCTTTTGTTGTGTTATTGTTTTACTATCTAGTGTTGACTAGAGGAGGAAGGCTTTCTTTGAGGTAAGATGGTGTCCACCGCCAACGCCCATTGCCCACCTTGAGGCAGGTTGGCTCCTACTGTGGCACACGGCTCTGCATGCTTCTCCCATGCCCGTCTTTTATTAAGTTTTTAACTTTTATTTTAGTGTTAATAGTGATTCTGTATGGACAAACTCATGTGGTATTATTACATACAGTGGGCATGTACAGTAGAATTTCTGCTTGTATACTGGACAGCACGAAAAGGAGGGGCTACTTGCAGAACTCCATGCGTTATCAAGAAGCAGAGATGGCTGAAAAACAGCCAGACAGGAAGAAGCGAAGGGCGTATCAGGAGTCGTATTAGGATCAGTGAGGCATTTCAGCAGTGATTCTTGATTATGGAACAGTTTCTAAACCCCAGGCCATCAGAGTTCTGACCACCTCACTTCCTCATGCTCCTCTGTCACAAGCATCTGACCAGCAATGTAGTTCATTCTCTGTCCAGCTCTCTCCTACACGATGACCACTAAAAAGATACATACACTAGTGATTCAGTGTATGACTTCTATATAAGGAGCAGTGTTATTATGTACTGCATTATGTATGGTATGTATATGATTGACCAACCTATAATCAGCTACTATTGTACAGTAATACTGCATACTGTACAGCACATTCTGCTCCTATGCCTTTCGCCCTGTATATCGAATGTAAATCTAAGTATGCAATTAATTACGTAATTCTGTAATTATTTTTGAACACTCTGGCAAAATTACAGTCATAACTCTAGACTTCAAAGGGTTAAATGGAGCTGTTAATCAGATTGCTAAGCAAGCCTTTTTTCCCCAGTGGGTGAACATCAAAGCCACATTGTTGCAGGGCTCTGATTCATATCTCTCCCTCTTCGCTCTAATTTCTTTCATAGATTAACACGGCCTGTTTTTTTTTTTTGCGTTGTTGCGAGGATGAAAACGGTGTTACGCTGATAGAGTGCCAGGGTGGGTGGGACGCCAAATTAATGCAGAGCTCAAGCCACTAACACTTAATTAGCAGCCGCGGCTGGGTGAGGAGCTGAGCTCTGCAGTGAGAGCTATTGTTCATCTGGCTGCTGCAGCACGGGCTGGAGATCTAGCCTCTCTGAAGCTGATGTGCCGTCCTGCTGCTCGCTGGCACCGGCTGCGGCAAACATACATACACACGTGTGCAAGCACCCACACATAAAGACACTTGCTCACTCACTCACTCACTCACTCACTCACTCACTCACTCACTCACTCACTCACTCACTCACTCACTCACTCACTCACTCACTCACTCACTCACTCACTCACTCAGATCCACAGGGCAGTCCCACACTTATAGCATTATAATTAGCCACATGGAGATTCATCTGCTATTTGCCTCAGCAGAGACAGTGCAGCACCGTATAATAAAGCACCATCTGTAGCTCAGCAACCTGGAGTCTATGTTTGCCACTGTGTGTACGTGTGTGTGTGTGTGTGTGTGTATCTGTGAGTGAGCTGATTCAATGAATAGAGTAATGCTCATATTCTACGAGTAAACATTTTGATACGTGTCCTACGTCCCTGAAATATTAACTGCAAGTGGTACAGACATCCAGTGAGAACAACAATAGCTGAATGTTCCAACCGACGACTGTATACATCTTACATTGTCGCCCTGTGGTCGCCACCACAATATCATATATCATCGCTGTCCAAAACTGTGATATTAAATGATGAATGGACCAAAACAGAATGCTGTCAAATTCAGCAAGTATCTCCTCGCCGACCGCTAACTGGACACAACACTCTTCCCGGGCAATCAAGAGCAGGGGATTTCCTGCGTGTGCCCAGGATATGGGGGAGTTGAGGGGATTCTTGCTGATCTCCATGTGTTATCAAGAAGGAGAGATGGCCAAAAAACAGCCAAAGAAGACTGGGAAAAGAGTTCTTAGATCAGCGAAAGGCAAAGAGTCGAGTTAGAGTCACAGAGGCTTTCCATTCACATTTTCCTGCTCCACCTTAAACGGTGCAGCAGCTCCGTTCTAATGTAAAGTCTGCACCATTTAGGGGTTAAATGGAAAAATCTTAATAGAAAGAAAAATCTTAATAGATGGACTTCAGCTGCAAGGAGAGTGGAAAGGCATGGGGAGGGATGGGGGTGTTGGCTCTGTTTCTGCTTAACAGGGTAACATTAACTTTTGCTGTTTGAAATAATAGGTGGGTATTGTTTTGGCCTGTTTGGCATGTTTAGGATATTAGCCGGTCAGCATTGCAGTAGCAATCGCAGCGACCGGTTGCTGAGTCACAATCCAGCTAACACTAGTTATATTACCTGCTGTGCTGCCGTTCGCTCTGCTGCTATGGATTGCCATAAGAATCATATATTGCACCTTTAACTTGCATTAAAAGATAATAATGTTTTTGTTGTCTCCTGTAAAGAGACAATTTCCGAGATGCCTGCTCAAAAGACATTTAAAACCTGTATTTAAATGAGAGGGTTACTCTATCATACTATATTACAGCAATACAAAGAGGCTTGCCTTCAGCTTGCACTAATAGAGACGGTTAAAAGACTCATACAGCACTCAGAAACCCATTACAGACTTAAATAATCAAGCATGTCAGCATGTTATTAACGTGTTAACTCAGGCATCCCTAACAATGTTCATTTAGTGTAGTACACTAGCATCAAAAGGTGCAAAAAACACACAAACAATGTAGTTATGAGGTTATGATACCACACGACAATTCGTGAGGATGCATGTGTCCTACCTAAAGCCGTCCTTGCAGACACAGGTGTAACCGTTGATGGCATCCACACATTCTGCTCCATGCTGGCACTTATTCTCCAAACAGTCATTGTAGTCCTGTTCACAGTGCTGTCCCACGTAGCCTGGTAAACACTCACACCTACAACAAGGACACATCAACATACAGCTCTTTAAAACACGCAGTCAAAGAACTCCATATAATGACCATAAGGTCATTTCCACATGACTTAAGTGGGATACGTTGACCATACTCCACCTATGCACTGCAAGCACACTAATAAATATCCATACAAAATCCATACATCATTTCTAATCATAATTGTCTACATTGCAGGTGAACACAATGCATTTTAAACACTGTCAGACAACAATCATCACATTGCCTTCAACAGTAAAGGCAGCATGGCAACATGGAGCTTCTTTTATATAGTGATAATGAACATAGTAGCATCGCACATGCTCAACAGTTTCACTATTACCAGTGGGGACATGCAGCACGACTACCCTAGGGACACACTTCTATGAGTTAGGCACAATAGGGTTACCACAACAACCGGTAATATGAAAAAAAAAATCCTCATAAAGTCATCTCACAGGGTGAATGTCAGGGGGCATAAAAAATAATTACACCAGACTGAAAAGGAGTTATAAGGGACCTTATGCCAGAGAGAGATTGTGCTTGCCTCTTCTTTGAACTCTGATCTTTCACTGAGAGGTCACATGTGATGGCTTAGTCTGGAGTTAACACACTCACCTGTAGCCTTTGCTGAGGGGCACACACTTGGAGTCGTGCTGGCAGGGGTCAAAGCCGGGGAGGCAGGGGTCTACCACTTCCTCACACAGGTCCCCTAAAAAACACACACAGACACACACACACACACACAGACGCACACACACACACACACACACACACACACACACACACAGACACACAGACACACAGACACACAGACACACACACACACACACACACACACACACACACACACACACACACACACACACACACACACGCACACACAGATGTACTGTAAAAAATCTGCTTTTCACGAGAGCTGCATGACACAAGTATGGTGATTACGCACTTACAAACACACTGGTGAATGAAAAATGTGAGAGAGTTAAAGATTATTATTGGCATCATCTTGTGAACACTCAGCCTGGCCCGGATAATCTAAATACTCATGTATCATTTACATAACTACTTAATATCTGGAAGCTTCTTCGTTTTTAAGCTCCACATTTCATCAACCGTTTTAAAGGTATTAGTGTAGTAATACATGAGAAACGGTGCAAGTAATAATGTAAGTTGAAAACGTCATACAGTTATGCAAGACGTCCGTGCATCCATCTTTCGCATGCAAGATAGAAGACCGAGTACGCATAAGACCCTCGCTGAGGGGTGCTTTAAGTTATACTACAGAGGAACACAAAGTATGATGAATCTTTAATATGCAAGCACATTGATCCTTATGTAGGCTACGTGCCTTAATCAAACACCCAGACACAATTAATGCATCCCTGGCACCTACGGGATATATGAGGAACCAAGAAAAATAGCGGTGTAATTATTCATGAAATGTAAATAGAATTATTTTTATCTGTGGCTTTAAGAGGAACTACTCAGGTACTCTGGTATTCAAAGCCTGCAAAAAGCCAGCCCTAAAGAATAGCTTCATTTATCCAAATATCCATAGACGCTCTCATTTAGAACTGTGATTGGTCGGGATGCTCACGGCATACAGAACACTGTGGGTAGTAAGGGGGCTTATTTGGGCATTGCAGCCTTCTGTGATAGTACTGTAGGAGCCAATACTGCTACAGATGTATGCGAAGGTGAAAACGAATGCTCTTCTGAGAGTCAATAAGTTAACACGTGTCTGCTTGGAGCAAACGTAAGTACGCCTCAGAGGAGAGTTCGAAAGCAATTCAAGCAGTCGGAGAGAGTCAAGAGGGGTCGCGCTGTAGGACTCCAGGAAGCTGGATGGTCATATCGACATATCACACCCCATTCCGGCTGTGCTGATACTACCATAGCACACTGTTGGTGGCAACAGATGGAAGAAAGCAGGGACTAGTGACATGAAGGATCTGGGAGACATACACAACCCATGGAGAGAGAGAACCGATGAACGGTCCGACATGCGTGGAGTGACCCAGTAGTTGTGGACATTCAGTGAGCAGTGGTGCCCTCCATGAGTCATCCAGTTAGCCCCAGAACACTGTGATTAGCTAGGGGGCTTATTTGGGTATTACAGCCTTCTGTAATAGAACTGTCAATACTCAAGACAAGCCAATACTGCTACAGATGTATGCACAGGTAAAAATAAAGGCTTTCTTGATTTAAATTAAATAAGTTATAATATAATAATTATGGGATTTTCTGCATATTTTAGTGCCTATATCAAAATATAGAAAAAAGTAATAAATCAACACATTACAACATGTGCTGTAACTTTTGCACAGGCCACATTTCATATTTTGTTTTCCATTACATTAAATTCATCACACAAATCGTAAATGTGCATTAAATTGTGCTCCCAGGAGAGAATGTGCACTTACATTCAATAGAAAATTGAGTTAATGAATAATATACTGAGCATCTCTGCTTCACACGCACTTCCCAGGCTTAGCACATGCTAAAGAGCTCAAGTGTGGTATGGTGTAAAAGGGTCTAGCAGTTGTATGGAGAATGGGTCAGCTTTGACGGAACACAGCCTGCGTTTGATGACTCCGCTGAGATATCCACTGCCCGTTTTCACTCCACACACTGTACGCTGGTGTTTGGATTTTTCCTGGGGGGTGTCCGGTGTCAAGCGAAAACACATGCCCGAGTGTTGCAGAAATGGCCCACACAGCTCTGCAGTATCCATCCGAGAACACTAAATCACCGCCATCTAGAGGCTTCAATACGCTCTGTGTCCCTGTCCACCTGCCGCTGGGCATTTCAGACCCCTCACATGCTCACACAGACACACATACTAAGCTCTCTATTCCCGTACTTCCGATCCGAAGGTCTTCGGACCATACAATTAAAGTGCACAGTACTCCAGTAACTCTCAGACACAGGAACAGATGCACTCTCTCAAGGCCCTGATTGAGGTTGCCAGATTAAACTCTCCCTCTACAACCACCAGAGCCCATGCTGGCCTAGCAGCTCAGCAGCTGTGGGTGTCTGGCTGGAAGTCTTTGGGCTGTGTGCAGCCTGGGGCTGTGGGTTCCTAATCAAATCTACAGTGGGGAAAATAAGTATTTAGTCAGTCACCAATTGTGCAAGTTGTCCCACTTAAAAAGATGAGAGAGGCCTGTAATTGACATCATAGGTAGACCTCAACTATGAGAGACAAAATGTGGAAAAAAATTGAGAAAGTGATTTTGTCTGATTTTTAAAGAATTTATTTGCAAATAATGGTGGAAAATAAGTATTTGGTCAATAACAAACAAGCAAGATTTCTGGCTGTCACAGACCTGTAACTTCTTTTTTAAGAGCCCCTCCTCTTTCCCCCACTCATTACCTGTATTAATGGCACCTGTTTTGAAGTCGTTAACAGTATAAAAGACACCTGCCTACAACCTCAAACACTCACACTCCAAACTCCACTATGGTGAAGACGAAAGAGCTGTCGGAGGACACCAGAAACCGAATTGTAGACCTGCACCAGGCTGGGAAGACTGAATCTGCAATAGGCAAGCAGCTTGATGTGAAGAAATCTACTGTGGGAGCAATAATCAGAAAATGGAAGACCTACAAGACCACTACAATCTCCCTCGATCTGGGGCTCCACGCAAGATCTCAGCCCGTGGGGTCAAAATGATCACAAGAACGGTAAGGAAAAATCCCAGAACCACAAAGGGGGGATCTAGTGAATGACCTGCAGGAAGCTGGGACCAACGTTACAAAGGCTACCATCAGCAACACACTACGACGCCAGGGACTCAGATCTTGCAGTGCCAGACGTGTCCCCCTGCTTAAGCCAGTCCATATCCAGGCACGTCTGAAGTTTGCTAGAGAAAGCATTTGGATGTTCCAGAAGAGTATTGGGAGAATGTCATATGGGATGAAACCAAAGTAGAACTATTTGGTAAAAAACACAAAACTCGTCGTGTTTGGAGGAAAGTGAATGCGGAGTTGCATCCAAAGAACACCATACCAACTGTGAAGCATGGGGGTGGCAAACATCATGCTTTGGGGGCTGTTTCTCTGCAAAGGGACCAGGACGGTTCCGTGAATGAAATGGGGCCATGTATTGTGAGATTTTGGGTGCAAACCTCCTTCCATCAGCAAGGGCAATGAAGATGAAACGTGGGCTGGGTCTTTCAGCATGACAATGATCCCAAGCACACTGCCAGGGCAACAAAGGAGTGGCTTCGTAAGAAACATTTCAAAGTCCTGGAGTGGCCTAGCCAGTCTCCCAATCTCAACCCCATCGAAAACCTTTGGAGGGAGTTGAAAGTCCGTGTTGCCCGCCGACAGCCCCAAAACATCACTGCTCTAGAGGAGATCTGCATGGAGGAATGGGCCAACATACCAGCAACAGTGTGTGCCAACCTTGTGAAGACTTACAGAAAACGTTTGACCTCTGTCATTGCCAACAAAGGATATACAACAAAGTATTGAGATGAACTTTTGTTATTGACCAAATACTTATTTTCCACCATTATTTGCAAATAAATTCTTTAAAAATCAGACAAAATGACTTTCTCAATTTTTTTCCACATTTTGTCTCTCATAGTTGAGGTCTACCTATGATGTCAATTACAGGCCTCTCTCATCTTTTTAAGTGGGACAACTTGCACAATTGGTGACTGACTAAATACTTATTTTCCCCACTGTATATGTCTGTTGGAAAACCCGAAGAGAAATTGAAGGTGTTGGTTCATCCAAAAATCTGATTTACGCAATTCCTGTTTTACCTCAGATATAGTAATCCCTTGGCCAAGATATGCATGGTGTCCCTAGTTTGCTTCTGTAGTTTTGCACTAGAGTTATGGGGCTAATTAAATCATGGAAGCCTATAGCCACATCATATTGCATTGTGCAAATATGAGGCTGTGTGCCAATCATCACACACTTGACTCAAACCGTTAAGATTGAACAGGTTTCTGATACTATGAGAGTCTAAATACGGATGAAGCCTCAAACACAAGTTTTATACACACATCATCGGAAAAACCCAGAAGGAATCGACTAAAAGAAATAAAACTTGGTGGGTAGGTTTGGAATCATGCGGCTGATTCAAGGGTCCTATGACTGTACCTGACTGATTTCATATGTCGTCCCATTGCACATGCTTTCTATTCTGACTATGCTGTTCTGTTGGTACCATACTTTGCAAGTATAGTTTCCCTCAGAGAAGAGGTCAAAAGCAATTTGAGCAGTTGGAGGAGTGGGAGAGGGGTCACACTGGTCATGCAGATCCTACCATAGCACACTGTTGGTGCCGAAATGAAGGATCCTTTGGCAGAACCTTTGGCAGATGGCTGCATGGCTCAGGAATACATGCACACAGACTGTTATGACAACAGCCATTGACACCACGTCAACCTCACCAAAGACTACAGTGGTGTTGTGCCAGAGGTTCATGGAGTGACTCAGAATGGCAGCGGGTCATTTCAGTGACGAGTCCCGCTTTTGTCTTGGTGGAGATGGCTAGAGAACCCATGTGAGGCGGCACCGTGGTCAGTGCCAAGATGAAAGGACTGATGTTACAAATCACACGTCCAGAAGAACTGGTGTCACTCCGCCTCCACCCCTACGGCATAAACTGCAGGAACTGTGTGAGAATATTCAAGATAGACGGGATGGATTACCACAGGACACCATTAGGAACTGGTAACCCAGTGTGGTCATCATAGTTCACCAACAGGCCAGATTCAGAACACATATGCCGGTGGACAGACATGCGGGTCTATGCTGTTATAATAAGCAGGGATAACAAAGTAAGTGCTGGACACCGGGACAACATGTTCCGGGAACATTTTATTTTGGTTTTAAGATCCAGTACGATATGGAAAGACATACCCAATGCTGCCAGCTCAAACAGGAGCAGAGCTACTCAACAGCACAATGAGGGAAAGACAGGTGAGCATGACCTTTTCGTTTCGTGCCATACCTGCAGGCTTCAGAGGGGAGGATAGAGAGAGTGCTCCGCTGGGTTATTCTGACCGGTACTGTGTTCAGAACTGGGCCTGCCCAGAACCTTTTTCGATCCCTTCTGAAGAGCATGAGCGAAGATGCTGAACACAGGCTGGACCTATTCTGAGCCTGCTTTAGTCATGCCAGCCTGGCAGAGCTGGACAGGTTATTACCGTGCTGCATGACAGATCAGCAAGAAAAAAAGTGAAGCACCATATTCAATTTATACCCTCTGCAACCGACCCAGCGCCCCCCGTCTGCCGTGCACCAACCTCTCCCACCCCCATAAAAAAACCTGGGAACAATGTGTAAAGAGTTCATGCAGTCTTCAACATATTCTTTCATTCTTTCTGACTGATTATATAGATCACTGCTGATTATATAGATCACTGCTGATTATATAGATCACTGGTGATTATATAGATCACTGCTGATTATATAGATCACTGGTGATTATATAGATCACTGCTGATTATATAGATCACTGGTGATTATATAGATCACTGCTGATTATATAGATCACTGCTGATTATATAGATCACTGGTGATTATATAGATCACTGCTGATTATATAGATCACTGGTGATTATATAGATCACTGCTGATTATATAGATCACTGGTGATTATATAGATCACTGCTGATTATATAGATCACTGCTGATTATATAGATCACTGGTGATTATATAGATCACTGCTGATTATATAGATCACTGCTGATTATATAGATCACTGGTGATTATATAGATCACTGCTGATTATATAGATCACTGGTGATTATATAGATCACTGCTGATTATATAGATCACTGGTGATATTAAAGATCACTGGTGATAATAAAGATCACTGGTGATAATGATCACTAGTCATTATATAGATCACTGGTGATAATGATCACTGGTGATAATAAAGATCACTGGTGAAAATAAAGATCACTGGTGATAATAATGATCACTAGTCATTATATAGATCACTGGTGATAATAAAGATAACTGGTGATAATAAAGATAACTGGTGATAATAAAGATCACTGGTGATAATAAAGATCACTGGTGATATTAAAGATCACTGGTGATAATAAAGATCACTGGTGATAATAAAGATCACTAGTCATTATATAGATCACTGGTGATAACGATCACTGGTCATTATATAGATCACTGGTGATAACGATCACTGGTCATTATATAGATCACTGGTGATAACGATCACTGGTCATTATATAGATCACTGGTGATAATAACGATCACTAGTCATTATATAGATCACTGTAATTCTATACAATTTCCTCAAGTCAGTATATTAAGTGCAGGAATTCTGTAAAAAAGTTCAGATTAAAAAAAATCTTTTTCAGAGCCTAAGAAACAGTCTGGAAACCCTAAGTAATTCCGGGTTACAGTGGGAACGTGCACACATAAAGCAGGGGACCGGATGATGTCTGAGGAAAGGGTAAATCAGTTTGTTTAGGAGTTGTAATTGGCGGTTTGCACTGGGGCTTTCCCTCTTCATCTGCCTCTCTGCTCGGCTTTACAAAGAGCCAGCAAGCAGCTGTGTGCAGGGCAGAGCTACAGCTTTGGCCTCTTGGACAAAACTGGTACCAAAGAGGGCATACACACACGTACACACCCGCACCCACACTCCACACCCGCTCCCAGGAGAGGCTGCAATTAGACTGCCTGCAGTAATGACAGGCCTTACTAAACAGCTGCATCTCTCTTCTCTTCTCTTCTCTTCTCTTCTCTTCTCTTCTCTTCTCTTCTCTTAATCTCTTCTCCCCCCCTTTGTTCTGTTCCTTTCATTCTATTTTCTTTTTTTTCATCCTCTGTTCTCCATTCCTCCCATCACAGGCATTTATATGTAAGTAATGGCAACCCTTTTGGAATTGCCTGAACTCTAAAATTGCTGAATCAGTGCTAATGTCAGACTCAGTGTTTTGTTTCAGACTTTGCCCTCCTGCAATTTTTGCCTCCAGTGTTTTTTAAAGCCAGCTCAACTGTAAAAGGTGCCAGCGAATCAAGGCAAGAGTAACAGCTTCATTGCAGTATAACTACAAAAGCTAACAAGACAATAACAGCGGGGACATGGTTTTCCTCTGGAACAAAACCATCTGAGTTAATAGGATTTGAGCCAAAAGCTGAAACCGATCTGTTATTGCTATACACTGTGCCCTAATGACCACAGGCTAACAAAGCCACAATGGGAACTGACCTCTGTAGTTGGGGGGGCAGACGCAGGTGTAGTTGTTGATGCCATCAATGCAGGTGGAGTTGTTCTCACAGTCGTTGTCTTCACAATCGTTGGGGTTTATCTCACACCGCTGACCCTCGAAACCAGGCGGACACACACAGCTAGAGAGAGGTGGAGGAACAGAGCGACACTATTAGGATTATTATTTTAGGGGCTCATATTGTTTTATATATAAGCACTTTATTCAAATAATAATCAAGTATCTCCTCCTCTGCTTACGAGCACTAACAATGCAGGAAGAGTAGGGTTACATGAGGGGTGATGAGCTCCATGCAGCATGGCACTCTGAGGCTGGTTCTCATCAGGCCAGTCGCCAGCGCCCTAGCCATTAGCCAAGCCCAAGCGTCAAGTCTGTCCAAAAGGAGGAGGATGCCTATTGGACAGCCCTCACTTTTGGCATGAGCTATCTGGCTAACTGATTAACATCCTCCTGCTGATCCGCCTGCGTTGTGGGTAGGTGCCGTCAGCTGCCGAGACTTCAAAGGAAGCTGAGTGTTTGATAAAGACTGGTCTCTATGGTGACTCAGTGGGAGAGACCAGTAACACTTATCTCACTCGTTAACCAGCGCCCACGCCCACCGGCGCCCGCCAGTGCCCACACCCTCCCTGCCTCCGCCCATGGCTCTCAAAGACGTCTTTCTTTCAAAGGGCAGCAGCTACAAGAGAGCCCATATATCATACTTACCTCCCCAACCACTGACACCAACCTACACCACAAGCACAAACCCTGACCCCGCTCCAGCCAATTGCATCTGCAGGGCCATTTCATTGCTTTTTTGTAATGTCAAGTGGAACCTGATGCAGGCTTATTTGTTGTTTGTCTGGCCCAACGCAGGCCGTGGCCCTTCAGTAATCGAATGTAAAGGGCAAAGCCGCATGTGTTTAAATGTTACAAGGTGATTTAGGAGGCAGGGAGCATCTGAAGGCAGGAAATTTACAAGCACATAAAATGGATCTGTCTGACTCCTGGCAAATATAATCCAAACCTGATGCATTTAGTAGATGCTAGAGTCTGTACAGATTCCCTGAATGGAGATGATTTCTGACCGCGGACACAATGCTAAGATGTACCTGAAGTGGCCCTCCTGGCCGGGCGTTAGGTGGCATGTGCCTCCGTTGCTGCAGGGCTGGCTGAGGCAGGCATTGGCAGCTATCTCACAATTCCGGCCCTGTGAGAAGAGAAAATAGGGAGAGCTCAGTGGCAATTGAGGTAGCTAGTATAGGTAGTGTTAATTAGGCTACTAGGCTCCAACGTTAGCATAGCTAGCATAGCCTATATAGGCTAGCAAACAGGAAGCCTTGTTTTTAAGGGGAACATCAACCATGCCTCCTGCCTGTTTGGTTCCTTGGATGGGCTATGAGAAGTAATGACGTCAGTGGAGAGCTCAGTGGCAACTGAGGTAGCTAGTATAGGTAGCGTTAATTAGACTACTAGGCTCCAACGTTAGCATAGCTAGCATAGCCTATATAGGCTAGCAAACAGGAAGCCAAATTCCGCCTTGTTTTTAAGGTGAACATCAACCATGCCTCCTGCCCATTTGGTTCCTTGGATGGGCTATGAGAAGTAATACCTAGCTAACCACATGGACGTTCGTTATATATGTCTGCCTGGGTCTATTTCGACATGTTGCTTCAGTGTCTCACTGTAAACTAGCAAATCAGGCCAGAGCTCATCACACTATTCATGAAGTTACCAAAAATGGGAAACCAGCTTGTTTCTTTCTAGGACCAAATCATAGGGTGTAAATGGGTGTGCAAAACCACATCTGGGCGTCTTTCACCCCCACCAAAGTCACATACCTTCTACGCAGCAACCAGAGAACTGTAAAAATGCTGAATAAATGCATTCTATGGCACCTTTAAAAGAACCCAAAGCGGTTCTTCTTTGGGATGGGTCCAAGTGCTTTCTGGCACCTTCATTTTTAATAGTATAGCACAGAGCGCTTTACATTTCTCTGGATCAATTTTCCACAATTTCTAAGCATGTGGGTAGACTTCTGAAAAGAGAGTGAAACAGTAGCTCTGTCGGTTCAAACGCCTGGTTTTG
The DNA here is from genome assembly GCA_024036415.1 of Prochilodus magdalenae. Classification (NCBI taxonomy): domain Eukaryota; kingdom Metazoa; phylum Chordata; class Actinopteri; order Characiformes; family Prochilodontidae; genus Prochilodus; species Prochilodus magdalenae. The sequence continues at coordinate 326,476 of JAMWET010003567.1, read as the reverse complement.
TGTTTCTCTGTCCCACATCCTGGCGCAGAACAGGGGAAAACTGTGTTTATGGGGGTCGAGTAATGGATCCAGATCTGTTTAACACTCTGCGGCTCTCGCTTCCTATCTGTCCATTTCAATTTCAAACAAATACTTCCGCCACCTCTATGCTCATTTCCTTTCCACCGTTTAGAGCTATCACACTCTTCTGTTCTCTCTCTCCGTGCCTCTCTCTCTCTGTATCTCCCTCTCTAGCATTAGCATCTCATTCTCCTCACACCTTTTAATTAATCCAGACCCAGAGGAAGGAAGAGAGAGGGAGAGAAGGGCTAACCAAGTGAAAGCTGTCGAAACCCAATAGAAGAGACCCACGTACACACACACAGATGCCGCACACACACTCACACACCTGCGCTGACCTTGGGTGCAGAGATTTTAATTAAAAGAGAGGCCATTGGTTTTGTGTTGTAGAGGGCATGAGGTTAAGCTCTTATCTGTTCCACAGCAGAGAAACACTGACAGGAAGCCCATAACCAAACAAAAGCCTAATGATTCCATGCTGCAATCAGGACACACACACACTGGGCTCCCCGATATGGACGTAATACATCACTGTAGCACTACTGCTTTATATAAGTTCATATGGCTACCAACAGGGACGTCACTAGACCCGAGGCTACTGCTTTTTAAAAGCTGGCCTCTATAAATAGAAACTCAATCACTACCTAATAGTTTGTTAATGATAGTTAATAATTATTCCCGTATGCTAAAGTTTAAACACCCTGGGTCGAACTGCATGTACTGTTGCTGGAAATCTTCAGGGAACATACATATGGCATGTTTCAGCACATTGTTATTTATTTATTTTCCGAGTTTAATATAATACTATAAAACGTGCCACATTTTATGTTATGTAAACTGTAATTCTGCATTAAAATGTGCAGACTGCATTTAACCAAACTTTGACCAGGGCTACAAAAACATTTTCATAAAAACGTATATAATAATTACTTATGCATCAGCACCTTAGTATCATACACAAAGACCCAGCCTTTTGCCAGGAAGGTCACCGGTTCGATTCCCTGGACCGACAGGACACGACTGGACTAAAGTTGAGCAAGGTACCTAACCCCCAACTGCTCCCTGGGTGCTATGGATAGTGCTGCTGACCACTCTGGACAAGTGTGCTCACTGCCCCCTAGTCTGCGTGTTCACTGCTGTGTGTGCTGTGTACACAATTAATCAGTGGTTTTAAATTCTAATTGTAATTCTAATCTACTATGTGCTGGTATTTAAATGATTAGGCATTTACATAACTTACCAGAAAATGAAGCACTGTACATGCTTTTCATTAAACCCTTAAATGGCCAGGGCCCACCAGGAAGCCCAAAGTGTTCTTACATTCTTCTAAAAGAACAACCCAATTTGCAATCTACTCCTTGTAGTTTTTTAATTATACATCGTTTTAGTATTTTATTTATATTTTCTGTACTTTCTGTATATATAGATCTTATATATTATTTGTATATATCCAGACACTTCTGATCTTTCCTCTGTGCTGCTGTAACATTGCAAATTTCCCCAGTGTGGGATCAATAAAGGATCATCTTACCTTATGCAATACGTGTGGTATTGTAATGGGTTAATGTATTATATTTAAGTGTACTAAGTCATTTATTATATCTTTATAAATATATTATAAAGTCATATTAGGTGCACAGTTACTGATAATTCATGTTTCTAACCGCTTAATAACGATTAACTAATTAATGGGGGAAAGCTGATGCATCACAAAGTGTCAGGTACCACCAATTAATATATATCACTGCAGAGGAAACAAATCTTTGTATATCCAAAATGATAACTTTACTGTAGAAGGGAAACACAAAATTAATTTTTAATGTAAGTGAATGGAGCCAGACTTTTTTCAAGTCCAATTTCTTTTTGTTCATTCATTTACTTAATTTTTTTACACGATACTGAACAGTTATGTTCTGACAACAGTGATACCTAATGTCATTACTGATGTCCATAAACAAACTATTCATTATTAAGATGCTGTTTAATAGGGCCTGTTTATTAGGGACACTACGTGTCCCATTGTGCCCCAGTATCTTTTCTTTGGACACTGTCAGTTTCTGCAGTCAGGCTGTATGGTAACTGTTCTTCATACGGAGTTAGTGCTAGGTGGACATGGACATGAATATTTCCAGCTGTGTCATGTTACGTCTTTTATTAACACTGCATGACAGTGCAGTCCATTTTGTTGCTGTCATACCAAAACTCATTGTATTAATTAATACCTGCTCCTGATATTGTTTTAACATTTTACAGGGAGCTGACCAGCAGAAGCGGCGCAGGAAAATGACTAGGAGTAATATTAAATACATACGTTAAAGTGCAGAGCGTCTTTCTTTCTCCTATAAAGTATAGTCCTGCCCTTTCCCTGCAGCAGCGATGATAAGTAAAGCCGGCTGACACGTTTAATTTAGCAAGAAAAACATCCTGATTAGTACTCTGGATGTGCACTCCCGGCCTCAGACTCCTAACGTTCCTTTATTGATCACTGAGAGCATCGTGCATGCATGAGTAGAGGAGCTTCCAATATATCGAATAAGCTCAAGAAGACTGATGAGAAAATCCTCTTATAATGATATATACAACTCAAAGGGCTGTACAGTCAGCATAGTAATGCTGAATAGCACTAAATGGCCCAGGCATCTCTGGAGAATGTGGAGAAGGAACGATCGTTTCACCTTGTAGCCGAAGGGGCAGGTGCAGTGGTAAGATCCGGTGACATCACTAACGCACGTGCCGTTGTTCTGACACGGGACAGCCAGACAGGGGGCGCACTTGGACATCAGATTCAAATCCACAGGTCCTGTGAGAAGACCAGAGAGAGCAAAAACAGAGAGAGGGAGTGATGAGCTGAGACGGAGGCGATGCAGACATTAACCCTTTAATGTTGCGGTAAAGGTTTAGTTTTTAATTCCTTTAAATGTGAGGTTTATCAGTGTTCAGGCTGCATTTACTCTAACTTATGAAGAATACAAGTCCAGCTAAAAGTCTAAAAAGCTTAAATATGACACATGAAATAGGCTACACTGGGTCACAAAGGTCATCCCCTAGGTCCACCTCTATTCTAGGTAGTGCTCTATCCAAATAAATACACACCTCCTTAATCTCATCCTTAAGCTCAAATCAATAGCCCAGCACTGCTAATAGGCTTTTAAGGGTTTTGAGGTTCAAACTCTGTCAGTCAAAGGGAGAGAGAGAGAGAGAGAGAGAGAGAGAGAGAGAGAGAGAGAGAGAGAGAGAGAGAGAGAGAGAGAAAGAGAGAGAGAGAGAGAGAAAGAGAGAGAGAGAGAGAGAGAGAGAGAGAGAGAAAGGAGAGAGAGAGAGAGAGCGAGAGAGAGAGAGGCCCACCTTTGCACTGGAAGCGGTTGAGGGGGGTGGTCAGCAGCAGTCGGTCGGCCATGTCTGACGGTCCGGTACAGCGAGCAATGCCAGGCTCCTTAAAGCCAGCCTTCACCCACTGGGAGAGCCAGCGGAGCTCACAATCACAGTACAGTGGGTTAGCACCAAGGGCCCTACCAGACACACACACACACACATGTACCATATGTATTAGTATGTTCCTATATGTAATAATCATATCTATCTATCTATCTATCATATCTATCTATCTATCTATCTATCTATCTATCTATCTATCTATCTATCTATCTATCGGCCCCCGTCCTCCTGTCGTCAGTAGCAAGTTAGCAAAGTTACCATTTTGGAGATGTCAAGGTTTTGTTGGCCACAGCAATGACATGTCAGTACATACATACATAAATATATATATATATATATATATTTATATTAATCCCACAAGTGTTATCTATTCATAAGTACCTGTAAATTATAGATAGTATCTAAATGAAATAAGGATTAAGAATTTAAGAACTTAATCCTAATCGTTGCCCCAGTAACCAAAAGAAAGGTTTTTAGTCTT
>JAMWET010003567.1:302500-317500 GCA_024036415.1 Prochilodus magdalenae | reverse complement strand
TATTTAATTGTGATTTGAATTTGCACAAAGTTATCAATAGAAGACACCAATTACAATATACTATAAACAAAAGTGTATAGTTCTTAAAAATATAAATTGAGATCAAAGCAACCAGTTTTAATTATGTTTTTGGAGAGGAGCCATAGGAAGTGTTTGTTTTAGCGACTTTATATTGAATGTCGAGGGAAGACCTGGTAGATACTGATTGTATTAGGGTCTGTAAGTAGGGGACGTTTGTCCTATGAGTGTGTAAAGTGGCCGATGAACCAGAGACTAAATGGAGCGGTCATGTGCTCCAAATTGGTGACAAAACAGGCAGCAGAACGATAAAGACCATCCAGCTTCTGAAGAGCACCTTTACATGCCAGTAAACTGCATCACTGTGATCTAGCAAAGGAAGAATAGTCCTCTGAACCAGAGAGATTCTGGCAGCACAGATGAATGAGAAATGATTTCTATGAAGAAAGCCATCAGTACGGTTAGTGAAGGATGATAGACCGAAAGCCCAGATATTTATATGCTGTAACCTGTTCCAGGATGGTTCCCTCACTTGTGGTCCATTTATTAGTGGTGGTGGCACTTTTCCGACCAAACCACATGACCATGGTCTTTGAAAAGTTTAAAGACAATTTAAGAGCTGCAAAGGCATTTTGAACTTGGAGGAAGCTATGCTAGAGCGCTAACAGACCCGATTCAAAGCCAGTGGCATGGTGGAGAGTGTCATTATTAATATTAATTATTAACATTATTAATATACTGTGTATACAGAACAATGTAGGGCCTAGTATTGACCCTTGCAGCACACCTTTAGTAACAAGCAAGAGTAAGAGAGAACAAGAGTAACTTTACATGCTGAGACCCCCGAAAAAGATTATTTCTATCCAAACAATGATCTGTGAACCCCATACGGGCCAAGCTATTTATTGGGATAGTGATCACCTGCGTTAATGGATTTGGCTAGGCCAATAAATGTCCCTTGGTACCTCTGTTGAGAGCTTTGTATGCACCCTTCTACTGGTGTATCTTGTGCAGTGCAAGACTAGTCTTGATCCTTATAGATCAACCCTAAAGGTGGCCTACGTCTAGAGTTTTGTGATCGACGTTTCTTTGTGTTCAGAATGACTCAGGCTCTGATTAGCCATGGCCAGAGTGCAAACGGACAGCTCTGTCTGACGTGGTGTTGTGGTAATGCCTCAGACGACAGAGGAAAAATTGTATAGCCCGTGGCGGACTAATTCCTGGATTCTCTGTTGGCTAATAGGACTCAACAGTCAGCGTGTCAAAAATGTGGATGAGGAAAATACTGAAGCAAAGATGACAGAATGACATGAGCAACAGGAGAGAGAGAGAGACTTAGAGAGAGAGAGGGACTCACAGCTCTGTGGTGTCCTTGGGGATGCCCTTGGGCAGAGAGCGCAGTCCACGGTTGCTGCAGCGCACCACTGTATCTGAGCATGTGCAAGGCTCTGGACAGCGAGGGACTGATGGCAAACAGGCATTCTCCTCTATACCTGGATAATAGGAAAGAGAATGAGAGAGACCTTGTCATGACCTGAGGGACAACAAGTGTGGCAAAACGTCAATTTATAATTATTTAAAAATGAATAAAAAGAAAACAGTAGATATTTAATCAGGAAAATGACTAATTAAATATCTTCATCTATATTCATATCTATAACACTCATATAATATTCATGCTATTAAAGCACTTTTACAGTGAACTGAGAGAACTGAGATAGGGAGGAATGGTCAAACTGAGGCACACTAAAGAGGAAGGCAAAAGGAAAAAGAGAGGGAATGGAGGGAGAGCAAGACTTTCATATTTAATGCTTCTTTACTGAGATATTTCCCACACAAAGAGAAAGAGTGAGCGAGGGTCTCTAACACAGGTTTAATATAGACATTCATGAATTCTTTAAAACAGAGAGAACGAGGGACAGGGGAAAAGAGCAGGAGAGAGGAAAAGAACAGAGCAGCAGTGAAAACCACAGGTGCGCTGGCATGTGTGTGTGTGTGGCAACTGGTCCAAAACTGATTTAAGCAGCGGTTGTCCCAGAATAGCCCAGCGACCAGCTGCTGCAGGGATACAACCATCATTACCCAAAACACTTGCTCCTAATAAGTAAAACAGCACACAGGAGTTAATGATTGTCCACTAAATATTGTTCTTGGCCAGCGTGGGCGTCCGTTTTCCTCAGGCAGCCTTCACTGCCTCCCTCTGCCTGCTTTCATTCCCTGCCCGCGAGATACTATCTGTAAAGGAGCCTGAATCACACTCCAGATTAAAAAGCAACAGAGAATTAAGACATTAATGAGAGGCAATGGAGCCGCAGCAACCCTCCAACAATAACAACCCGAGAGAGACTCGGGGGGTGAGAGAGATAGAGAGAGGAAGAAAGAGAGGAAGAAAGAAAAAAGAGAGGAAGAAAGAAAGAAAGAAAGAAAGAAAGAAAGAAAGGAAGAAAGAAAAAAGAGAGGAAGAAAGAAAGAATATGTTGACTTTAAAACCCCTTTATGCATCACCCACAAAGGACGAAAAAAAGAAAAAACTAAGAAAGAAAAAAAGAGAAGAAAAAGGGGACAGAGAAAAAGAGGGAGACAAAAAGAAACAGAGAGAAAGAGAGAGAGAGAGAGAGAGAGAGAGAGAGAGAGAGAGAGAGAGAGAGAAAAAGAAAGAAAGAGAAAGAGAGAGAACGAGAGAGAGAGAGAGAGGGAGGGAGAGAGAGACAGAGAGAGAGAGAGAGAGAGAGAGACAGAGAGGGAGAGAAAGAGAGAAAGAGAGAGAGAGAGAGAGAGAGAGAGAGAGAGAGAGAGAGAGAGAGAGAGAGAGAGAGAGAGAGAGAGAGAGAGAGAGAGAGAGAGAGAGAGAGAGAGAGAGAAAGAGAGAGAGAGGGGGCTTGTAACAAGAGAGTCTTTTTACTCTCCAGGCTTCTCCAAGCTGCTGAAACTGTCTTCCCGCAAATCAATTTAGTTTTATTTGGTTACTCCTGAGTGTAATTTTGGAGCTCCAAAAATAGCCTGATGTTGTGGTGACAAACACAGAGTCTTAGGAGAGGCAGGAAGAGGAGGAAAAGCACTGGGTCACCCTCTCCATCACCCCAACCACTATAAGGAAGAGTGCAGCGCTGTCTGGGTGGAAGCAGGCAAAAACACAAAGCTGGTCCTGAACGTATACGCAATACTAACTAGTGGCTCGCCTCCAAGGCTGAGCCGCCTCACTTTGAGCCTCTTAATTTCAAAGTGTACTGCTCTCTGAGCAGACTTTCCCCAGCCTATTCCCAGAAGCTCTCAAGCAGCAAAAGAGCGGCTCTCTCCACAAAACAGCCGGGCTTTGATGGCGGGACCCTGCTCTAGCAGAGACTTCAGCCAGACAGAAGCCAAACCACATTTCCTCTTCTCAGTTTAAATTTACAGCAGCGCTGCGAGGCTCACTTACCCCTCCGCCTCATGACTGCAGGGAAATAGCTGCTGTTTTCCCTCCAAAATCAGTCTGAACCACGATAAAGCAGAGGGCTTATGATCTGATTTGGCCTCCTGATGCCCTCACTGGACGGGGGTCCGAGTGTGAGAAGCAGTAAGATGGGAATGAAAGCAAGGGAAGTGTGTGGAGATGGAGTGTGAGGTGATCAGGGGAATCCAAAACAATGGGAAGTAATAGGAATAGTCTTCCGGTTACTGTTCAGTCGACCTTGTAACTGTGATCATGATGGACCAGCTTTACGACAACTGATTCAGACAACATCCAACTACTGGTCTACAACACAGCCCACCTGGGTAACATTGCATTTCAAACCAAGTCTCTGTCTGGTGAACCATTCTTGTCATCAACTTTAAACCTGCCCACAGAGCTAGGGCATGTCTTTGCTGCCCACTGTAAAGCACTGTGTGCTGCCACTTCTTCTGTCACCTTTTACTCCTATTGATTATCAATCTCTGGATTATTGATTTCTATTGGCTGTTGTCCGATCACAGTGAAAGGTGATCTATGAGTGGGACTGGCCCCTACAACAAACATTTACAGTATTTAGCTGACGCTCCTATCCAGAGCGACTTACAGGTAGGCTACAATGTAGTGTTATGAGTCTTTCCCACAGTGTAGCACAGCGGAGTCACTCAGCCTGGGATTCGAACCCCAGTCTCCCATGTGTGGTGGTAGCTACTTGGCGGGTAGTGGTGTTATCCGCTGAGCTACATCAACCACTATGGCATCATTGAGAAATGATGCTTTGGCAATACTGTATTCAAATATGGTCATGCCAGTAAAGCTTATTTTATTAAATTAAATTGAATTGAATTGAATTGAATTGAATTGAATTGAATTGAATTGAACTGAATTGAATTGAATTGAATTGAATTGAATTGAATTGAATTGAATTGAATTGAAATCAGGTTTTGTCTTGCCTTATGGGGTTAAACTGGAAACACAGTGTACCCACTCTACACAAAGTGCACCACACTGAGGTTTCTATAAGACCGAATGTGATTTTTGGCCACATTCTGTAAAGAAAAGGCTTGCCCAATTTGGCAACAGTTCGTAACAATCAAATTTATGCTGTGCCTTTAAGAAAGGGGCATTGTATTTGCATATCCCGGTGTGGCCTCTGCAGAAGAAGAGAGCAGAGTGGAGAAGAGAGGTGGTGTTGAGCGTATTTCTACCATTCTTGTCTTTTATTTGTTTACACTTTCTGTAACGCTAGAGCTTAACTACAGTCACACTTATGATTGTATAAGTGGACCGTTGTGGCCGGGAGACTGATTTCAGTTAGTAACTATGAATAAACAATTATACTGGAGTACCTGCACTAACGTCTGTGTGGCTCAAGTGCTTCTGCTAACTCCTCCCCCCATTATCCGGGCCGAAGCGTTACAAGTTGCTCACTGACAGGCCACTGCAAAACAGCCCCTTCTAAACTGTGACATATCTTACTGAACTAAGGTGCACTTTCATAAAAAAACAACAACTTGACTCGCTTTTTCAAACTACCGTTAAAAGCACTTACTGAAACTCTTTTGGTCCAAAGACAGCGTTAGAACAGCCGAGAGGTTTGAGTGCTGATGAGTGTTGACACAACAAGGAGATAAAATGCGTGGGTTCTGCTATTATTCCCAAGGCAACACTGCCACTGCCACAAAAGTTTATGCATTTATATCATTTTCACCCACAACGTAAACCTTCCCAGCCTTTAACATGAGAAGATTTCACAAACCGACAAAGACAACACGCTCTTCAAAAACGCTGTTCATAAGCCAGAACTTATAACAGGCACTGTACATGTGGCTGAACTATCCCATTCCAAGTCTGCTGGGCCTTGATTCACACATTGTAAATGAACTGATGCATGACTGGGTATGTTCATTCTTGCCTGCGTGCATAAAAGGATAAACTCCGCAATGTGCATGAATTTAAACTGAGGAATTAAGGTCATACAGCTTAGGGAACAGGGGCATACCATCGCAGTTGAAGTCTGGCGCAGCCACATCCTGTATTGGAATCTCCTTCAGGAAGGCAGGTTTCTGGCACCGAGGATTTCCACTGACCACCCGCGTCTTCTTCAGCCACTGACCCAGCCACGTCAAATGACAGTCACAAACGTAAGGGTTGGACAGCAGGTTACTGCACACACACAAGAGAACAGGGTCAGGCTATGAGAATTAGGGTACAAACATTATAAGACACAATGTAAGCATTCAAGTGGAAACCTGTTGTAGCGTGACTTTGGCTGAGGCCTCACAGGGCATAGTAAAGGTAAGCTCTTAAAGGGGCACGCCCTCCTAAAACCAGCTGTTATTTGACATCTTGTGTAATATGATTGTCCTCCTTTCATCTAGCAATGCTCTCTCACTACAGTACCCAGCATGCATTGCACAGACCACAGCAATAAATCTGTCTGATACATGCAGCTGTGATATTTGGTGTCCCAGTAGTAAGACCTACTAGTGCATCCTTCTGCATAAGACCATCTCAAACAACCTGTCTTCCAGTATTTGCCTCAAGGTGCTTTTCTTAGTCTAGGTCCTCTTTAAACCAGAAAATCACACCCGTAAGACAGCAAGTTGGCCAGCAGGAGGAGACAAGTTTGCCGAGTGTCCCGTTAACTGTGGACCTGACTGCATGCTTGATAAGAGGAATTTGAGAGTATTACAGCCGGACGAAACAAGCAGTGCCTACCTGCAGAATAGTTGTCATGTTCTGCTCTTTTCTTAATTTATATACTTTTATATACTTATATACTTACATATATATCTCTTCTCTCTAGTCTTTTAGTATTTAGTATTTACAGGGGTTGGACAATGAAACTGAAACACCTGGTTTTAGACCACAATCATTTATTAGTATGGTGTAGGGCCTCCTTTTGCGGCCAATACAGCGTCAGTTGGTCTTGGGAATGACATATACTGCGTCCTGCACAGTGGTCAGAGGGATTTTAAGCCATTCTTCTTGCAGGATAGTGGCCAGGTCACTACGTGATGCGGGTGGAGGTTTGTCCTTCTTGGTGGTATGCTGACATTACCCTGGATACCGTGGCTCTTGATACATCACAAAGACTTGCTGTCTTGGTCACAGATGCGCCAGCAAGACGTGCCCCAACAGTTTGTCCTCTTTTGAACTCTGGTATGTCCCATAATGTTGTGTGCATTGCAGTATTTTGAGCAGAACTGTGCTCTTACCTGCTAACTGAACCTTCACACTCTGCTCTTACTGGTGCAATGTGCAGTTAATGAAGATTGGCCACCAGGCTGGTCCAATTTAGCCATGAGACCTCCCACACTAAAATGACAGGTGTTTCAGTTTCATTGTCCAACCCCTGTACATTGCAATTGTTTAGTACTTGAAGTGCGGGAGCGAGTGCAGAGGAAGAATTTCATTGTACAGTACAGTGCAGCTGCTTGTTTCTCTGTGCATATAACAATAAACGCTTGAATCTGAATCTGAATCTGAACTACTGAACTTCATTCTGTAACTGCTGCCCTATCAAAAACATTGTGATCCTGCAGACACTTCATACGTGTGTTTTTACAGCTGACTTTATTCCACATTAATACCAATAACTGTCATAAAGGCATTTTCAACTTTAATTTAGGCACATAGCCGAACAGAAGGCGTGGGCAGGAACACCAGACAGAGACACATTTTATCACATCTGGGCCGAGGCAGACTCTAAAATCCATCCCCCCAGTCTGCTAAATGGACCACAGGAGTGGAGCCTTCACAACCAAGTTATTGACCCATTTTTCATGTATCCTCTCGGAGCTGGGAAAGTTCACCTAGCGGAGCGGGGACCTAAATCATAAAAGTTTAGCCTTGAGCAGGAGGCATCACCGGCCATGAGTCAGCAGGGTGCTGAGTGAAGCGGCTGATGGGGTCTGGTGGCTGGGCGTGGCTGACCGTTACAAGAGCCTCAGTCGGAGACGGCCCTGCACTGCTGCTGTAGTCAGGAGCCGCAAATGGAAGGGAGCGGATCCTCTGCTGTAGCCCACAGCATAGATTAATTAAGTGGGCTGACCTTCCAATGCACTGGCAACAGACGTCCTGGAGAGCGCAGGCAGTGGCACCCGGTAATACCCGCACCGACCCACCATGTGTTTGCCTTTAATTATTCAAACGCTCCATAAACAACAAAGCGTCAAATGGGTTCATTATCTTCAGAGAAAGTACAAGGAGAAAGAGAAGGAGAGCAAAGAGAGAGAGAGAGAGAGAGAGAGAGAGAGAGAGAGAGAGAGAGAGAGCCTGAGAGACTGAGAAACATCTTGTCGTTCTCCAGTGGTACAGGCAGATGGAGAAGGCGCAGAGAAAACACAAAGGCCTCGGGACAGCCTGGAACAATCGTCTAGTAATGAGCTAACTCTAATAATGAGTCACTAAAAAAAGCAAACAGCTCTTTCTAATGTGCTAATCATCAATCCGAGCAACAGAGGAGTAACCTGCGACCTCTCTGCGTTCCCTTTGGTCCAATAACCTTTCCACTAACGTTATGCTAGCATTGATAGCACCGCTAACGCTCCTGTGCAGGAGTGGCCTGAGGGTAAAGGGACAGGCTGGCCAAAACACTTTATGCACCAGTATGGGGAAAGAACAGCTGGGCATCTCTCTTTCTCTTTCCCTCTCTCTCATGCCAGCTCTCTAATTACCCTGCAACTGACGTAGACAGACCCGCTGCAACACTGAGCAGCTAAAAATACAGAATAAGGAAAGTAAGAGAGAGAGAGAGAGAGAGAGAGAGAGAGAGAGAGAGAGAGAGAGAGAGAGAGAGAGAGAGAGAGAGAGAGAGAGAGAGAGAGAGAGAGAGAGAGAGAGAGAGAGAGAGAGAGAGAGAGAGAGAGAGGTTAAAAGAGAGGGAGAGAGAACAAGTGAGATAGAGGACGAGAGGGAGAGAGAGAGAGAGAGAGAGAGAGAGAGAGAGAGAGAGAGAGAGAGAGAGAGAGAGAGAGAGAGAGAGAGAGAGAGAGAGAGAGAGAGAGCAAGAGTAAAGAGTAAAGAGAGAAACAGAAAGATGGAGAGAGAGAGAAACAGAGAGAGAGAGAGGTAAAGAGCGAGGGAGACAGAAAGAGGGAGAGAGAGGAAGAGAAAGAGAGGTAGAGAGCGTGAGAGAGAGCTAGAGAAACAGAAAGATGGAGAGAGAGAGGAACAGAGAGAGAGAGGTAAAGAGCGAGGGAGACAGAAAGAGGGAGAGAGAGGAAGAGAAAGAGAAGTAGAGAGAGTGAGAAAGAGAGCGAGAGGAAAGAGAGAAACAGAAAGAGGGAGAGAGAGAGGAAGAGAAAGAGAGGTAGAGAGACTGATGTAGAGAGAGAGAGTAAAATCAAGAGAAACGGAGAGAAAGAAAGAAAAAAAAATAGAGAGACAGTGAGTAAAAAAGAGAAATGAGTGAAATAGAAAGAGAAAAACAGACATACAGACAAAGAATGTGAAATAGAGAGAAAGAGAGAGAGAGCAAGAGGGCAAGAGTTCATTCAGCTGCTCTTCATTCAGTGTAATACCGACTCGTCCATATGACATTCACTCGCACACACCTTCCGCAGTGCACAGAGCATCTTTGTGTTCAAACACTTGTTTTACATTAACCAGACTGAACACACAGACTGAACACACACACACACACACACACACACACACACACACACACACACACACAATGCAGCTGCAGCGCACTATAACTCACAACAACTCCACATTTAAGGAAACATTACCTGAAGGCAGGCTGAATAATTCAGAGCATTTCTCTGCCTCCGTCTGTTTGGTATTTTTCTCCTGATTACTCGGCATTATCTCCATCCTTCAGGCCCACGGCGCCTTCAGATACGCTACATGGCATCGCTCTGCTGTTTTCAGTTCAAAACGCTATAAACTCATAAAACTCATGTTTGCAATTCTGAACGTCATTCAGAAATTGCTCCTAATTTGCTTCATGTGGTAAAACTAGTAACGTTACGTTGGCGCAGTTTCAGAAATAACTGGGTCCGAGCTCAAAGACGTCAGCGCGGTAGCGTTTTATCATTCTATAAGATTGAAATGTTTTGGACATCGCCCTCACGGAATATTTGGATCTGTTTTATAGCGAGGAAAGCAGCCCCTCTTTTTTGTTCTCTTTATGTCATTCGTCATGCTTGAAGGCGGCCAAACCAAAATACTGACATCAGTCGTTTGAGAGAAAGTGCTGAGGGACAAAGAAAACAAGCTCAGAATTTGGAAAAGCATCTGCAAACAATAATGCACAAGAAAAGCATAGCGCAGTTTGATTACACCACATGCTCGGCCGCTCCTTCTATGGGATTATAATAGCGGAGTGATTGGTGCTGCATGTGTGAGCAGATCTGCGTGCAACTGCGCTGCAGAATCCAGCTTTGAACCCCATACTGACCAAACACTCGGTACAGAGGACCCAGGTTTGGACATTTTAGGCTTAGGACAAACAGACCCTGACTGACACATCAGTTTCAGGAAGCCTCATGCCAGACCAGATCTTCCCACTCTGTCCCTGGATGAATAAGGGTGGAGTGTATGGAGTTGTGCCAGACTGTCATGGAGTGACTCAGAATGGCAGCAGGTCATCTTCTGGAGACGACTAACGCATCTGTGTGGATGAGGTACCGTGGTCAACACCTAGGTTAACAGTTTATTGTTACAGCAGGCCTGGTGTCACTCCACCTCCACCCCTACCACCCCAACAGCTGCAGGAATCGTGTGAGAGTATTGAAGCTGCATGGGATGGCTCAGGGTTGGTTTATTTCAGGTGGTCTTTGTTCCTATCACAGGGACAGCATTTACCCTAGAGCTGTCAAACTGGTCACACCAGCAGCACCTACCAGAACATGTCTACAACACTATAGCCTGTTACTGAACACCCCAGCCTATACACACTGGGCTCCACTAGCTAACAGGACTGTATGCGCTGCACTTTAACTAACCTGTATATCTCAGCTGTGTATTTTATTTATCTGTATTTATTTATCTATACACTGCTCATCTGTACTCACCTGAAAATGATCAGTTTCTCTGGTTTTACAGTTTCTGGGTTTGTGTTTGACCAAAATGAGCAGTTCTGTTTTATTCTATACTCTACTGGAAACATGTCTCACAAATTCCAGATCAGATATTCTATTAGATCGGTTTATTTAGAAAATCACTAATGAGCCTTCGGAAGCCTGTTTAGAACCATGCTCGCTGTGCATTTCACCTTAGCCACCCCTCGCCAGTCTTTCTGTAGGTCACTTGAGGTCATCTTACAGTGGTTAGGTGACATTGGAATGAGGTGGCACTCATCACGGTCAGTAGAGTGGGCTTGGCCCTCTGCCAGTCTGTGGCTGTGTTGTCCTGTGTGTTTGCTGCTTGCCCTTGTTCTTATGAACCAGACGCTCACTGTATCTGCCAGTAAAGCTAGAACCCAACCTTCTGTTCCTCACTAAGATCCTGCTGCACATGTGGAGATGCTGATTTGAGAAGAAACAGGAGTGCTCTCTTATTTATATCCAGAGCTGTGTATTTTAATCGCTGCACTGGAGAAGTAGCCTGACTGTGTTTCGTTATACTGTACAACCCTTTACTGGTATAATGGCATTAAAGTTGTATTGAATTGAAAAGCATGTGTGCAAACTCACATGGTGGAGAGGGAGTGTAGAGTGGAGAAGGCTCCCGGGGCGATAGTGGAGATGCGGTTGTCATAAAGGGAGAGCAGGCGTACAGAGCTGAGGCCGGTGAAAGTGGAGTTGTCCACGCAGGTGATCTGGTTACTCCTCAGCATCCTGAGGAACACAACACAAAGTGTTACAGTCCCTGGTGTTACAGCCCCCGCTCACTCAATGATTATACAATAGCTGTATGAACTATTATCAAGGCTTCCTTTACTGTTAGTGGTGCTGTGGATTATTCTGAGTCATCCCCAAGCAGAGTGTGACAGAGTGTCATTCTGATTGATAAGAGTTATGGATTTGTTCAACCAGAGTAACGATAAAGCACTGCTGATGCAGCTTATATTCATATTAATGATATTTCTTGTTCAAAAAGAAGGTTCATGTCTGATAGCCTGGCCATCACACCATCTTACTCTGTAGGCTATTCCCACAGTCTGGTACCCATTTAATGAGTTATGGTTAAATGTATGGTTAAGGTTAAGGTTAAGGTTAGGATTAGGCTAGATGTCGTTCTGGGCAGCGTGAAATGATTGGCGGTCTGTGTAATGTCCTCACAATGCACAGAAACGTGTGTGTGTGTGTTTGTTTGAGAATGGGAGCTGGAGCCACCTGCTGCTGGAGTGGCCACTCAGGCTCTGCTGTAGCTTCAGAGCAGCAGAAGCCAGCCAGCAGCTCTGCTCACTGCTGCAGCACAAAGAAATGTGTGTGTGTGAGTGTGTGTGTGTGTGTGTGTGTGTGTGTGTGTGTGTGTGTGTGCGTGTACGTGTGTGTGTGTGTGATCAGTGTTCTGGGCACTGTCCTATTTCAACTATGTGCATCTGCTCCCTCACTGAGAGCAGACGGTTGAGCAACACTATGCAGGATTTGGGGATGTGGAGACCTCTCTGGTGGAAATGTGTTATTGAGTGCAGCATACAGAAGAACCTTTCTCACTTTGGTCCCCCAATTTCAACTTTTGTGAGCAAACTGAAAGAACGTTTCAAGGGAAGTCAGTAAGAATTTGGTGAAAGGTGTGCTGTAAGTGAATCATCCTGAACTGTCATCACATCTTTATTAGTATAAAGCTGATTTTGCATTTGAGACCTAAACTTGGAGCCAGACCTTGTTTTTGAGTGTGTGCATGTGACATTAATACGAAAAGGCATTTAAGGTATATCACTGACTTATATTAATGCAATGACGTAGCGCTAAAACTGCTTAACAGCTTCCCTGTGGACCATGACGTTAAGGAACATGATTATTACTACATAAACTTATTACATATAGCCATTTAGATATATCATCGCCATCAAACCACAACCTTTTATCATGGAACCTTTTCCAAAAGAGAATTTTCAACTTTTAGTGGAAGTAATCATGAAACATGTATATTGGTCCATTCATATATATATACATACATACATACACACATACGTAATACATGTGGGACATATCATCACTGTCATAACAAACCTTGTATTTCTGTGAAATGGAATTTTTACAGTAGAGAAAAAATCATAAACAAGATTTTATTTAGGACAAATGGATCAGAATTGGTCATGAAATGTTTACACAGCCTAAAAGCCAGCTGGCACTATCGATCATATAAACAAATAAAATATTGGAGGTTCTGAAATGACTACAACAATATGTTTGACTCCATGTCCTCACACTGTATTAATACGTGTATGTGTGGATGTACATGTGTGTGTGTGTGCATGTGTGAATGAAGTGCGGTGAAAAGGGGGACGGCCAAAGTAATCAGGGTCTCTAAAAGGAGCACAGCTGCACAAATGGGCTAAATGCAAACCAGAGGCTGCTGGGACGAAAACGTGAAAGCAGCAAATTTGGCATTAGACCCTGACAAGCAGGGACCTGAGACAGGCAAACTCAATTTGGGCGCCATGTTCCCGGGATTTAAAAGCCACGAAATTCAATACTGCCGGACCATGATTCCATTCATTTGCTCCTACGCACTCCTCTCTCTCCAATTTGGCTAATTATCCAGACAGCAGAGCTTAGCAAGGCCCTGTCTAACGACCAGACTCCAGAATAGGCATTGTGTTAGCATCTTTGATGGTGCAGTGGGCTTCTCATTACGACAGCAGCACTGCTTTTGCTTTGTGTGGTTGACTTCTCAATTGGATCGGATGAGCAAAGTTTGCTTTGCTGACCATACGGGCATCGTCGTCCTATGGAAAGAATTTTCTGGGGACTGTGTTTTACCGAACGCCCGGGTGAACAATTAGCAAAGTGCACAAACCGAGAAAGACTGTGTATGTGCATGTGGGGAACAGCGACCACGATGTGGTTTTACGCCCCCTTGTTTTTATGCTGAAACTACAGCTCCTTACTTCCAGGTAAACAGATTAGATGCTTTCTGGGGTAGGGTAAATAGAGGGGCGGAAGATAGAGGGGGATGTTTTAACAAGGCAATGTTGAACTGAAATCGCTTTGTACTCCGAAGGTGTGTGCAAACATGTTTCTTTTAGCAACTTTGTTCATGTATCTATTCGGGTATAAGGACCGATGTATAACTTAAGACTTTAGGAGGGCTGAGATTGAGCTATTGGAATACTGTGGATTAATAAAAGCATGCTTATGTCTGCTCTGAGTGAGCACTGATTGAAGTATATATTGAAACTCTGTATTCTTCTTTTTAGGTATCAGCACTGGCTCTTGTTTGGGCAGTGCCTGATCTCAAATGGAGTTTTAGATGCTACAGTCAGTACAGAATCTTTTGATTATGCTAATGATTAATAAGGCTATGGCTGCATCTCAACTGTGTATTATTGTGTACTAATACCACACAGTATATGCTCTGTACTAATCTCAGGAGTGTGAGTTCTGCAGACTAGTACACAAAATATTGGCATCCTACATTGTTTCTTACTAACAGGAAGTGAAGAATTAAATTTTTACTGTCAGTTATGACTCACTTTTATACACCACTCCTGGCCCTGCCAGCATCACAATTGGAATTGCATTATCATCCTCCAGATATGAGAAGCGCCACCTTTTCTATTTTTTTTCCCATTGCATTATGGCACAATAGTGCCCATCATTGCTGTACTCAAAGCCGACTGGTTGTGCATTGTGTGTTTTTGAGTATACTCAACTCTGACATTTATGATTGTGCTGTATATATTACATACTCAAAAAACTAGTTAGTATGAGTATTAAGTGTGCATTTGGGACACCCCCGGACAAAATCCAGGGACCTGGGAGATTATTTTATAGCTCACACTTAATTTTAATATGGTGCCAGAGATCATCTATACATGCTCAACTGAGTTATTTTTATATATATGTCATTTTAGGCGCTAGGTCAAAGTTAAAGTTGGGTTAGGTTTAGAATTAGGGTCATATTTAATTTGATCTGTTACATTTAACCTACAATCCAGCTGCATTCAAGCTTTTCTAGATCACTGTAGTGGTATCCGCCTTTTTAACCGCCATTTTTTATGCATCCAATCCAGAAATATGGTAAAGTCATATACCATTAGAAATCCTGAAATCTCTGGGTACCGTTTGAATTATATGACCTGTCTTTAACGCCAGTTAGGAACTTCTTATTTCCAACTTCAAATCTGTGGGTCCTCATCTTTAATGTCTTTCCACATATCCACAGTCAGGTGGAAATACACTCCTTCAATCCAGCCTCTGTTACTCTGTGTCAGTAATTCATTCCATCATTACAATGGGAGGGAAAAACCTTCAGAGTGTAACCTTTCAATCGAGACAGAGATCATGTGTATGTGGGAACAGCGCCCCCTTTTAATTGGGGTGGGCCATTTCTGTCAAATATAGCTTTAATAGACTGCAGTGTCCTTTTTAGGTGATGGGCCAATGGTGACACTCACAGGGTTTTAAGTCCGGTCAGCCCTCTGAACA